>MJUU01068826.1:3010-18105 GCA_002080025.1 Modiolus philippinarum
TTTTTACAAAAGTCGCAATTTCACGGGACAGATTTTTTTATCCCTTTGCGTTCTCATGAAGTGCAAGTGTCGCTTGTATTTGTACTTTGTATTTTTCAAAATAGTACATGAACAGTCCCGGTATTTGCGTATTACTAATCTACGACTGTAATGATATAATTTTTTGAAGAAAATACAATAAAGCTACATGTAGCTTGTTCCACGGGGTCGCTAATGGACAATTTACAGGCCTCGTATGATATATGCTGGGACTAATATTATATAAGGAGAAATTTATTGCGGGAACTTGAGATCTTTGATGTTAATATAGAATTACTATTAGCTGGTGACGAAAACCTTTCGTATGAAGAAAACAGTAGAATTTTTTTCCAGTGTGCACCATTTCATTAAAGGTACTAAACGTTTTAATCAATAATGAAAAAAGATGATAATTTGCATTCACTCCAGTCTTTTTAGTCTTTATGGTCTTTACTGTGTTTTTCTTTTTAAATAGTTTCAGTAATTTTTCCTTATTTCTATTCCTTTTTCGTTTTTTTTTCTTCAATTTGAAATTTATTACTAACTTTTTTACATTAATCAAAAATATAGTCTTTAAATTTGTTTTGTTTAAATAATTTATGTCGCCATTGCATGTAGACTTGCCACAAGTCTCTCTGTAATTTTTTTAATTTTTAAATTTTTTTTCTCTAAAATAAATTAAAATCTAAAAATGGGTGTTTGATAGTAACGATGTGAACTCTCTGATAGCAAAATATTTTAGAGAAAAAAAATTAAAAATTAAAAAAATTACAGAGAGACTTGTGGCAACTCTACATTGCATGCAATGTAATTTTGTGTTATTTATTGTAATAGGAGAGGACTTCATTTAATGTTGTAATAACTTGTGTCCAATCCTTTTTGTATACTAATATTTTAGTTGCAAATAAAATATGTTTAGTTAGTTAGGGAGGGCATTGGCGATTCCAAGGGTTGGGTCCCAGATATTGGAACCCCCACCCCCTTTTTGGACAATCATAAATTTTTAAATGAATATCCTGCTGTTTTACTAAGAAATACCCCCAAGAAGTTTCGCGCCTCGCTATCCTTTCATCCTGGATCCGCGCCTGGGATCCATTCTATAACCATGCATATCGTCACGATTATTTGAAAGTTTACCATGGGCACCGGTCATATAAGGGCGTCGTTTTGCATTTGAGCCAATTATTTCTTTCATTTGCATTCACTTTTACTCGTTAATTTCATGTCAGTTAAAGATAAATATTTCAGTTGTTCAAACTCTATTACTGAAATAAAAACTGCCTCTATAAAAGCTCTTTTATGATTAAAAATAAATAAATAAAATAAATGTAAACAAATAGAAAAAAAAATACCAATAAAATAGGGGGGAATTAATTAACTTTTTTATATAAACACCTATTTATTTCAAGATTTTAAATTCCATTATTCGATAGTACCATAAAAAAAAAACAAAATCGGCGCAAATGCAAAAAATATAATTGGCGCAAACGAAAAAATGGAATTTTTTTAAATCGGTATGGCGTGCAAAATTAAGCTAAACTTAGGTAAACCGGGTTTATCGCAGGACAACCCGGTTTACTGGGTCGGTAATCATTGTTTAGCTTAGAAAACCCCCATTACCGACCGTTAATGGGGGTTTTCAACATTTAATACATGTTAACCTCAGCTTCCAATGAATTATTAAAGCTAAACCTACTATATCGGTCGGTATAATGGGTTTTCCTGTGCTAATTTAACCAAAACTTAGGAAAACCAGATTTATCGACCGGTAATCCTGGTTTACCTACAAACAACCTTCAATACCGAACGGTAATGGAAGTTTCCAAAATTAAATGCATGTTAACCTCCGCTTCCAATTAGTTTTTATTGCTAAACCTACTTTACCGGTCGGTAAAGTAGGTTTTACAGCGCGGAATTAACCAACAGTAGGAAAGCTACATATGTAGGTTTATCGATAGGTAATCCTGGTTTACCTACCAAAACCTCAATTACCGGATAGCTTATATGATTGGCTAAAGAATTTTGGATGTACCCAATAAAAAAATTGATCTAGTATTGAAATCATTATTTGATTATTTTATTTACTTATGATATCATCTTGAAAAATCTGAAAGGATATGTGACAAAAACGCACACGATACATAGAAAACTCCAGTTTATCAAGGACAGGGCTTTTATTGCTGTTAACATCTTGATGTCAAATGAGGGTCTTCAACAAGAGGTGAACAATATTCTCCCCCTCAAGCGAGATGAAGAAGGCCCCTAGCGTGCACTTAAGCGGTATTCTTGACAAAATCCTACTTTAATTACTTTATTTATTCTTATAAACTATATTACAAAGTTATTGAGAAATGTACAATGCATAATACATAATTTAAAGAAAAACATAAATATGTGTGAACAGTAGAGTTACCTAGGAGGACTTATTTCCGCGAGTACAGTTTCAATAAATTTACAAAGTTTTTCTAAAATAGTAGTATTAGTAGAGTTTAATAATTGATCATATTTATAAGTATTTGGATTTGTACAACAATACTCCGGTAAAAAACCTTTTTCTTTCCATTCTTCCAGACTTCCAGACTTCTTTTTATACAGTGTCAGGGAACATTATATTATATGATTAAAAATTCATAAGGATTGTCAACTGGTACACAAGTTATTGACAAACTTTTGACAGACGACGACTGCAACATAACATACGACCTTATTTTTTTATTTTATTTTATTATTATTTTTCTTTGCAATTGTTTAGAAATGTTACATTATATGCATCATATTTATTTTTAGATTCTCTCATGATGTTGTTTCTTCAAAACATTATGCTGCTACCTGTATTCTTTGAAGATATAACATTGAGTGTTTAGGGAATGCAAAAAAATGTATATTTTTATATTTTGCGTATCACTATTCAGATGCGATATTCTACGAAAGTATAGAATGGACCTATGTATTTTCCTTTGATTTATCATCTCCAGGCCATGACTTAGTAAATCACTGTAGTGTAGGAACAAGAATAGCTATTTCGTGACCATGACTCAGTAAAACATGGCCTGGATTTATAGGCCTTTTCGAAAAATCATTTGTTTTGACATTTAAATACAATGAAACAGTTCCGGTTATCAACCCAACACGACAAGTGTTGTTAATCATGAACACAGTTCATGACACTGTTCATACTTAGATTACAAGGACATTGTTTATTGTGACACTGCACTAACTTTCTTATAATTAAAATGAATTCTGGGTTTAAGTTTTATATTGTTAGCCAACCGTACGAGTAATGACCGGAAGAGAAGAGTGTTTGTACCTCCGTTTGATAGGAGAGTTCCAATCCAGGAAAAGATAACATCACTTTTTGAAAAGGGCTACATATATAACTAATAAAGTAATATATTATACCCAGGTCATAGGAAGGGCATAGACCATAAGAAAATCGTTGGAATAGCAAAAATATTTCCATGTTTCCGTACATTAATTCTTACATTGTACAAACCTGTTATTATTTTATTATTTTAGTAACATATAGAATATATAAATTATGTATGTACATTTCTGAGAACTGAAAAATTTACCATCGATTAGAACGGAAATGAATATGCAAGGTAAAAACCTGGCTAGTAGACTTTATTGTTTCAATCGGAATGCGACTTTTATTTATAGTACGTCTGTAAACCTGTGCATGTAAATCGGGCTTATTAAAAAACATTTTATTTGTAAAATAACGGAATAATCAAATAAAGAATATGTGTATGCGTTTTTATATCAGTTTTTTTTCACTCAATAATCCTATAAATTTAATATTTTTTCTGTACATTTCCGTCAGTGTAGTATTTCCTCGAAGTTCATGATATCTAATATCAGTATATATGAATTCATGTATCAAAAAAAAACTTAAAAAATGCTTTTAACAATGTAGTAACTTGAAGCATAAAAAGACCAGGAATTAATGTGACAGTTTGTAACAGATAAAAATTAAAATGGAAAATATTTCAGTTTTCATATTTCTTATTCTATTGAATAATATCAAAGTTCTGTGATTTCGGTGATTTCGCGGATATATTCCAGACGAAATAAAACGTAACACATGGCAATAATCGTTGGATTTATATGTTTGTATGTTAAAGGTTATATTTTTGTTTCATAAAAAGGAGAGGGATTTACCGAATCTTTTTAGTCTAACTTACACTTTGCTAAAGGTGCGGACTATTTTATTTTCTAGGATGAGTATTATTCTTGTCGGAATTTTTTCGGCTGCTTCAAGGGTCATTGGTCCGGTAAATGCAAAGAAAAAGATGATACCTTTTTCGAGTTCAGAAATTTCTGTAACTAGTAAGAGGTCTATACATTCAATTACAGAAATATTTCCACTTTCTATACCCTTTTCAATTAAAAAAAATACGAGGATACTGTAAATTTAATTTCTGCACAATGCCATTTCGACAACTAATGTCTCATCAGTGCAGATCAAGTCAATCCCTTGTAAGAGTTTCCGAAATTTAATCCTTTTAAACAAAAAAAAAATCATTGCACCAGACTTTATTGTTTCAATCGGAATGCGACTTTTATTTATAGTACAGGTCTGGAAAACTGTGCATGTAAATCGGGCCTAAATAACAGTCCCATCCCGCCTTATCCCCAGAAAATCAACTTGATGGTCAGTACGTTAGTGGGACATGTCTAATCTAGGGTAAGCTTTGCATGCTGTGTAAATGTGTTTCAAAACACAAGTTTATTTTCTGTAATGTTGATATCTTATAACATACGCATGCGAATCATTTCAGAATTAAGAAACTTCAAATTGACAAATATTTTGAGAATATTAAAGGAATAATGCCAGCAATTTCTTATGGCACGCGAAAGTAACCTAAACTTAGGTAAACCGGTTTATCGGGTCGATAATCCGGGTTTAGCTTAGAAAATCCCCATTACCGGTCGGTAATGGGGTTTTCAACATTTAATACATGTTAACCTCCGCTTCCAATGATTTTTTATTGATAAACCTACTTTACCGGTCGGTAAAGTGGGTTTTCCTGTGCTAATTTAACCAAAACCTAGGAAAACCAGGTTTATCGACCGATAATCCTGGTTTACCTACAAACAACCCCCATTACCGAACGGTAATGGAAGTTTCCAAAATTAAATACATGTTAACCTACGCTTCCTATGAGTTTTTATTTCTTAACCTACTTTACTGGTCGGTAAAGTAGGTTTTACAGCGCGGAATTAAACAAAAGTAGGAAAACCAGGTTTATCGGTAGGTAATCGTGGTTTTCCTACCAAAACCACAATTACCGGATAGCTTATATGATTGGCTAAAGAATTTTGTTATAAATTTTGTTTAATCTGAACTCATTTTTGTAGAACAAAACTCACTTTTGTCCGTACAAAATTGAATTCCGAGTACAAAACAACAACAGTCCCATTTGGCGCCCCATAGCAACAATATGGTACGTAATATAAATACCTAAAGTTATAGAAAATTTACCTTATAGAAGACTTATATTGATCATCATAAAACGATGCATTGAGAAGTGCAGAGGACATAGCTGAAACCATAATTTCCATGTAACCACCCAGTTACATCGTCAAAGCAAACTATTAAGTAAGAATATCATTTGTCCAGAATAATAAGATAATATGTCGTAAACAAAATTAATGGAATAAGCTGTATTATCTTATACTTCTATATGAGACATTGTTAAAAATCAACCATGGCAATGCGAAACCAGTTTTTAACGAGAGGTAAAGCTTAAGTGTATATTCGACGAAATTATTGCCGATGTGGCAACTTAAATTGATTACCAGGTATTTACTTTTCGTGGATCGCTATATTTTATTGAAAAGGTCGATGTAAGCAGTTTTTCTTTTGTACAGTTCATATATCAAAATATTTTTTAATGTCTATGCATATCACTTTTTCATTACTATAAAATATAAGGCCGTTCCTGCGATATACATAAAAACCGGAACATTTTCGTAAACGATGCATGATTCAGCAAATTATTTAGCTCTACCATTTACATCTTTTTTTAAGGCCAATAAAATAAAGAAAAGTTATTTCATCTAAAAAAAGCCATAAACTTCGTAAAATGTGAAAAAAGGATTGTCATCTACACGGACCTTTTTAAAAGAAACGGACATTTAATACAGGAGTTTGTCTTTTATTGCAGTGTGGAGCTGGTAAAACAATTCCCCGCGGTAGAGATGTATGCTCTTTATTTTTCTAAGATATGGTTATATCTCATGTGTACACTTTGTTCAATTACTATTATCTAAATTTATGTAAATTCTAAAACCGAAGGATTAACTCCTACCATCGAAGTGTTGTCCTTAGCTATATTTGATATCACTGATAATTTGGAATTAATTTGGTTTTATTCATTTTTTTTTTTATTTTGTTGAAATTATGGATTTCATTTGTTCAGACAAATCGAAAAGTCCAGAGGCCTTGCAGGACATTCGGTCAGGCAAATAAGGAAAAACTGCCAGACCGAAGTTAAATTTACATGACCGACAGTCTCATTGCATATAGGAAATGTCAATTTTTTACCTGACATTCGGTCCTGCTGACTGAAAATTTTACCATACCGACTCAAGTTTTGCCTGATTTGTCCTTCGGTCAGGCAGTTTTCGATATGTCTGTTTGTTTGGGTTCTGGTGCTGCTGATGAGGAATGAATTTCCGAAATGGCCATACAGCACATTAAAATTATTGCAATTGGAGTTCACATATGTGTCATGGTCTCATGTTCATTTACACCATATCCTTTCGTAAAATATCGGTTAATAACACTTCATTTCAGATCATTAAAAATAATTCATCTGGGGATAAAGAAGTCAGTGAGTTTAGATATACTTTTTTTGTAAGTCTTTATTATTGCAATTGGTACTAGTACATTACATCATTGTACATAGACACATTAATGAAGACAAAACATTACAAATGAACATATACAGGTACAAAACAACACACAAACATATATATAAAAAAAAAGAAAAAAAATGTCACATGAGGACTTTGAGAACTGGAGAGCCTATAAATATTATTTATATGATATAATATAAACATAAACATCTGCACTCAGCCACTGAGAAGAGCTTCAAGCGGCAACCATTTTTTACGGATGAAGCTGCTTTGTGAAGCTGTCAAAACATCACTTGAAAACTTTTCAATATGCATGTAGTATTTCAAAAACTCTACACCCCCTCTAGTGTGAGGTATAGAATTTTTGCATCTACATACATAAATATAATATTTTAAAATAAGAAAGACATTTTGGATGGTGTTATTCTGTTCCTCATTCGCTGCCATATCAAAAACTATGTTTGAAACATTTAAATCCATAATCAAATTATGTCTTTCGAAAAGGCTGCGAATGGACAACCAGAAATTTTTTGTATGATAACATTCCCAAAATAAGTGTATTAATGTCTCTGGTGTTTCAAAACAAAAAGTACATAGTTCTGTTTCCTTTAATTTACATTTGAACAGAAAGGTATAAGTAGGAAGTATTCTGTGCAATAACCTGAACTGAAAATTTTGCAAAAGTGTATTTCGTGTTATAGAAAAGGGCAAAGAAAAAATTTCTTCCCAATTTTTGATATTTAAATCAAATACATGATTCCATTTATCTTGAGATTTGGGTTTGTCCTTTATCACCCCAAGATAGGTTTTGTAAAAATATTTACTAGGTTTTTTTTTTTAAATGTTTCAATTTTTCAACAAAACTATTATTTACAGTATCCAGTTTTTGTTTTCCTACCACGTTTCTTTTCCAGTCAACCGGAATTGCATTGAGAATGCCATAGAATTCGATAAAATTTGTTGAAAGATTACCTTCATGTTTTTCCAAGAACTCTGTAAAATTAAAAAAAAGTTCCATTATCTGATAATAAATCATTTATGAAAAATACCCCATTTTTGCAATAGTTTGTATAAATGCTCATGGCCTCATTTACAGTAATATTCTTATTTAACCACAAAGGTTGTGATAAAATATCACTTGTATTTTGTAACTGGATCTCTTTATCAGTTTCAGTAATATTTGAAAAATTAATTAAAATATCTCTCCAAAAGCAGTTTAATTTTCTAGAGATCCATCTTAAACCCTCTTTTTCCAAAAATAGGACTTTATCACCACCATATTTTTTCTAAAGTACTAAATAATAAAGTTTTCCATGGTGAGTGGTTTAAGGGATCAATTAATTTACTTAACCATGACATTTTCAAGGAATAGCAGAAAGACTGGATATGTGGAACCTTTAACCCACCATTTTCAAAATCATTTATCATAATACTTCTCTTAATCTCATCAGGTTTATTATCCCATATAAATTTGTAAAAATGTCTTGTATTTCTTGAAAAATATAATTTGGAGGGTTTGGCAGAACCGTCAAACATCGAACCAGAATTGGTAAAGCTAAAGTTTTTATAACTGTTACTTTACCTATATATGTTAAATCTCTGTATCCCCAAACATTCAATATATTCCTAACTTTAAAAGTCTTGTCTATGAAATTGCACAGAGTCTTATCATTATCATACAGATTAACATCAATTCCCAACATTTTAAATTTTCCCGAGTTATTCCAAAATAATTTTTTTCAGGTAAAAAACCGTCATTTGAACCCAATTTGGATCCAATCCATATTGCTTCTGTTTTTTCCAGGTTTACTCTTAACCCAGCACATTCAGAGAAACGATCAAATATAAACAAAGCACTTTCAAGAGATTTTAGGTTGTCATCTAGTGTCAAAGATGAGTCATCTGCATATTGACTTAGCAGATATTCTGAGTCATTTATTTTTATTCCCCCTATATTTGGATCATTCTTAAGTGCTGAGCTAAGTAGCTCAAGAACTTAAATAAATAAATAAGGAGATAATGGGTCCCCTTGTCTAACCCCCCTCTCCAAAGAGAAGAAGGTAGACAGGTGACCATTATTGCCAACTGTACTTGTTATGTCACAGTACAAACAACTGACCCGTTTACATAATGTTGGCCCAAATCCATAAAAGTTTAAAGTTTTTTCAATAAATGACCACTCAACCATATCAAAGGCCTTTTCAAAATCTATCAAAAGTAAAAGTTTAGATATACTTGCTAAGATTACATACGGAGGAGCAAACAATAACGGTACAAGAAAAGATAAACCTGCAAGATTCTTTCTTCTCCCCAAAATGCACAAGGCTAATTATCCTCGTAGACCGATATTCCAATATGCAATAGTCACGAAAAATATTTGTACATTGAAAGGTGACGTCGATATTGACTACAGTGGTGTTGGTTGAAAAAGATTAAGGGCCCCAATTTTACATAAATAATCCGGAGTGTCCTTGATGAAGGATGCAAGGTATTCAACATGAGGAAGTTATGAATTTAAGATATTTTATTAGCCGGGTGACCATATAGGCCTTCAAAGACGATTTCGAATCGAGAGCAGTTCACATCCCTCAGACAGAACGCTTCATTCACGGTGTTTTTGAAAAAGAACTTCAGTTTAAACGGCGTACACTATTTTCAAATTAAAGTCTGTTCCACTTCCTTTAGATCATGGAAATGCCCTTCTGCAGACATTAATATTGCATATTTCGGCACCGAGTTTAGCATGGTTGTGTAAAAAAATATTGTACACTTCTGGAACCACTTTTATTTTGATGATTCCAATACATATGAAAAGAAAACATACTTTTTTAAAATGCTTCATCCTTTTGAAGGGATAATATTGGCGGCGCACAATTATAGACAAGACTGGGCCATTCTGAAATAGGTATTGGCAGGTTTACCTGAAGTCAGATGATAAGAAGTCTCATTTTGGCTTTTGCCATGTGCTTAGAGCCCCTTTTGTTTCAAGAAAAAACATACCTGTAAATGAAATAATTCAACAAAATATCCTTACATGTAATTTGAATATGCATGCATTTAGCGCAAAAGAAATATTTGAAAGAAATTGTTAATGTACTGCTAATTTCCATTCGGTGTTTACAAACAAAAAGTCCGTGGATTACGATTGTTAACCCCGCACGAGTACACCTTGCTATTATTAGGTAGGTCAACTTGTGTCATCTATTTCATCAAGTTAATTGGTCGCCCTTAAAATAGGACAATCCATCACTTAAAAATTTTTACCTTTTTGAAAGAAACTGTTAAAATGCACATGACTACAGACTTTTGTGCATGCCGTTAACGTCAACATTTGTCAGTTATGCATGGTCATTCCCGATTTACAAACTAAATATGACAAAGATAAACTGTAAAATCAAAGCTGAGATTTCCATTATCTAAAGGAAGTGGAACAGACTTTAATAAGACGGCTATTTGCACTAAAGTGGTACCTTCATATTCAAATATTTTATGGAAAAATTCTTAAAAGTGAAAAGAAGCCTCATCAATAATCAATTAAAATTCCTTTATCCTGGTGCAGACTGATAGATTATCATGAAGTGGACTAAAGATAATGATCACCTACTTAATTTCACTGCCATTAAATGGAAGTCTTATATTTTTCTAATTTTTACTTGCCCATGTAATAATTTTTTTATTTATAGGTGTTTAGTCTTTGTATTTTCATGTTTTTAGCCAATTGTATATTTTTATCACATGTATCTTATATTATGTTGTAAAGCGCAAAGAATAATTGTAATTAGTTACGCGCTGTATAAATATTGAAAAAATAATAATAGAAAGCGCTCTCTGTTCAAAGTTAAATTGTTTAATTTTAGCATTTACGCCAGCAACCGGACAAGACTTTTGCAGGGAGGGGGTCTTTAATGGTGCGTTTGCCATAAACTTCTATACCCACTTCTATTCCACATGTTGTTGATTGTGGAATATAAGGACGTCCCGTCCATCGAGACGAAAATAGTATACAGTTATTGACTGGGTCCGAAAACAACAGCTGTTTTGTTTGACCCGAGGACTGAACTGTTGCACGAAGCCGAAGGCTGATTGTAACAGTTTAGTCAGAGGGTCAAACAAAACAGCTGTTGTTTGAGGACCCAGTCTATAACTGTTTTGTTATACCTTTTCATGTTCAATGTGTTTTAGTCTTTAAAATATGTTTTATTGGTATATCCATCTGTATTACATTTATGTAATTAATGCAAACTTTCAATTTTGTTCAGTATGCTCTATTTCATCTGAATTCAATTCACGTTTCCAATTTAGTTGTACAGACGACAGGAGATCATATGATATGGGCGTGATATTTTTGAACCAATCAAAATAAGGCAGGTGGTCAACAGATCGGCTTTGGTCAACAGACTGAAAACTGTTGACTGGTCAACAGATTGTTTTTTGATTTGAGAAATAAAACAGACAAATTGTCGATGTTTTTCCTAATGCATTTATATAAGGGAAATATTATAAGGTATAACAATGTCAAATGGTAAATGATTCAAGGATTCTATTTTTTGTAGATAATATATAGTATCTTTAAGATACGATGGTAATGCTTTCACTTGAGGTCTGCAGTGGAAATCAACAAATACTAAATGCGTTCTGTTAGATGACTGTTTGAGTGGACAATTCTGTCAGAACATAAATTTTATTTTTCGACAATTTTTTCTGTTCTCCAAAAGACATCACTAACAGAATATTGAACAGCTAAGGTTTCCAAGCTTGATGTGCGTTGTTGAACACTATTTTATTACATTATCGGAGTATTCTATTAAGATAGTGTCTGAAGTTCCCGAGTCTTTGTAAGTGGTATTATCTTGAGCAAATGCATTAAACTCTAATTGCTTAACTATACGGTATGCTGTAAAAATTGATTAGGTTGGCCACTGGATAATGACAGATTGATATTGATGTTTGGCTCTCGGTTTCGAGTTGTTATTAATGGAGATTATTCCCTCTTATATATTCTAATATGGGAACAATGGAAACCATGACGACTAGCCATATGAAAATCTCCAATAACATAATGAGCGACTTCACAACAGTCTTTACGTTGAAATTGACGACGTCACAATATGTTTTGTGCACAAAAACGTCATTAAATCTGAAGTAATGGCTGTCGTTACCGTGTACACTATAGGTCCGCTCAGATCATGAAATGTCATATTAGAATCGAAATAATTCTTGTTCGCCGGTGGTTTGTAGTAGATTTACATATGGGTGTCCATTATTTTCGCTACGCTCTGGGTAAAATATTAACGAAAATAATGGCCACCCATATGTAAATCTCCAACAAACCACCGGCGCCCATGAATTATTTCTTAATTCTATTGTTCTTTTTACACTTCATACATATTCCATTTGACATGAGACAGTGCTCGCGTTTGAAGGTTAAGTTACCAAGTTTAAGAATCAAGGTGAGTAATGCCACTAGACATTTCCTTTAGTGTACAATTCTCCAATACTTTTTTGCATGTTGCAATGCCATCCTTACGTGGAATGTTGGTGTAATTATACGTCCACAGAATCAAGTACGGTATTCTCTAGAAGAAATAGCTGTTCCTTTTTGTTCAGGTAGTCCTTAGTATTTTAGATATGCGAGGGGAGATCTTTCCACAACGTTCTGAGATAAAAATTTACGAACGGGTTTCGGGTGACTTTTACCTGCAGGAAACAATGGGTCTGCCGGTTTGTGTTCCTTGTGGATATTTGGTAGAAGGTAGAAGTGACCAGGTTTTAGATCTTCAGGAATAAGATAAAAGGATTTCGATCTTTAGAAGTAGGATAATTGAAGGTGGTAGCGTCAATTTGGTCTTTTCATGCATAACTTCTAGTCGTCAGTTATCTGTAATCAAAAGTGGGTTCAGTATAGCAAATGAAGGGATCCTAGAAAACTCATCACTATATCATATTCGACGTCGGATGTTTCTTCCGATTCTTCTTTCTGAAATCGAAAATACTCGTCGATTCGTAGTCTTCTGGCAAAATGAACAAGGTCTTAAATTTCATTTACATTTATTTTGAGATGAATGGAAAAAAACACAAACCTTGGTACAGCAGTGATGTTTCGACTGTACTCATATTAGTCGAGATAGATTAGCAACAACGTTAACTTTGATTTAATTGACTGGTATTTTTTTTTTTATTTTGCCGTAAGCGTCGTGACGGGTTTTTCTTTTTAGTTTAAACCTACATTGTATTTATTTTATAATTTTTATAATAAACAATTACATCTATAAATATCTCATTAATTAACATGTACAAAACTGGATCCGGAAACAAGCGTAGTTTATGAAAACTCCGTCTCCGTGATTTCTTTTTGTGCATTTGAAAGATGGGTTCAGTAGGCAGAACTCAAAGTGACAGTTTTCTGTCACTGATTTCACAGCTAATAGTTTTTTTATACAAACTATCAGTAAGGAAAACATTAGGATCGAAAAGAGCAATCACCTCAAAATTATATCAGAACAACGATGGAATAATTTTGATTTGGAACCTGATACTAGTGCTGTAAAACTTTATTTCAAGTCCTTTATGAATTTTTCAATTAAAAATTGAAATCGTACGAAAAGAGATGATTCTGATTCATATGTTCAAAACTTTAAATGCATATCCTACAGTGCAAGTTATATATGTATAGGTCAATATGATGTTATATCGACCTAAATGATGGATATTGACCGACAGCGAAGTTGGAAGTCAATATGCATTTCTTTGATTCTTTGTTAACACCATACTGACCTGGTACAAAGGCTACAATTGTTATATCATTAATTGAATTGATGAACATTAAATGAAACACGTTTACCTTTTCTTTAGTAGTGAAAATATTCTTTTTATTATCCTAATTTTGAAATATTTCCATTGATTTCTTTTATAAGTATTTGAATATGCTCTTGCATACATTTCATACACTTCAAAAGCACATTCATTTTGGCATAATTCAAACAGGAAGATAAAGCAAACAAATAATTTCTTGTTTATTATATTTCTATCAAATATCGAAGTTAATCAGTCATAAGAATGAAAAAAAGTATACATTTAGCTCTGATTTCCTTAAGGAAATCTACATTTTGCTTTAATATGCATTAATCAATTTCCACTATCAACTTTTTAATTTGTACTGATTATATAATACAACAAATAGACTCTAAATGATATTTAAGGTGACAGGAGCAAAAAATGTATTTTGAGTAATTTTATAACCCATGCAATCAGCCGTTTTAATTTGCCGTTTCTGTGCCACCTTACATAATGTAGGGGTAATGTGATTATGTTCTGGAACAACGGCAGTAAAAAACCAAAGGAACAAAGGAAGCGAAGACCACAAAAATCGAAGTCCAAAGACATGGCAAAGACATGGCAAAAACGGCAACAGAGAAAAACAAACACTAAACAAGGACGTGAGACAGCTACAATTCACGGAAATAAAAGGACGACATTAAGAACTAAGGCACTCATAGTCTGAACTCCCATGAAAACCGGGAGTGACATCAAATGCTCCGGAAGAGTAAGCATATCCTGCTCCGCACCCGTCACACTATCAGTGAGTCAATCCACGGTTGAGTCAAAGCCGATTATGTCAAATCCGTGAAGACGTGAAATCTAGCTGAAAATGTCTGTTTCATTTGGAACACAGACACGTCATATCTGTCAATGATGTCATGGTGACGACCATAGAATTTCTGAAGGGATGAAATCAACAAAGGCTGAACAAATCCCTGACTTTTGGGACAGTGTTTTTGCTCTATTAAAAAAAATCACGGTATAAACTACATACTCGACAGTAACGAATTAACTGTGAAATGTACACTCGATAGGCTGGAGAGGTATGTATATTGCTGCTCAGAAAGGGAAATTCACAATTGGGAAGTTAAAATCATCACGTTTGTCATCTACTTAGATTTCAAACGTCCATCTCCATCAATGTATATAAAGATCAAAGTAAGAAGCTGAAGTAGGTGTATCAGTAGTCTCTTTAATTTCAAGCTAATTGGGATAGGTCTGGTGTAAATAATCCTTGAATTTTGGATTATTTGTAGTTAACTATGGCAAAAAGCCGTAGGTTTTCAAAAAACGTTTTTGAAAACCTACGGCTTTTTGCCATAGTTAACTACTATCTACGGGACTCACGAAAATAAGCAATTGTTTTTCACTACAGTTGAGACGGGTAAAACGGG
>MJUU01068827.1:0-31563 GCA_002080025.1 Modiolus philippinarum
GATGAATTTGAAAAAATACTTTCTGAAGCATAATCGAGAAATAAAGGTTTAAGGTAGATGAGACAGCCGGGGCACTTATTTCAAAATGGAGAAATGTGTACGAACTTTCAAGCTCTCCTGTGAATTATCTGAAACATAAATTGTCTCCATCTCTTATTGGAGTAATCCAAGTCCAGTGTTATAGATATTCAAACAGATATTTATAAATTAAGAATCTAATAGGGAATATACTCCTGGGGCAACGATGAAAATAGATAAATGGGTAGGGGCAGGATATTTACATTTGGAGGGACAAACTAAAGATCTCTAGAGGGTTTAATACTTGAAACATATATATTTCCACCACTCGCTGGGTTAATTAAGGGGACGCGTCCAGTTTTGATGTATACTACAATTTAAACAGTATTTACTAAATCAGAATTATTCATGTTAAAATATAATCTAAGATTGGCAAAAATTGTTGGAACAAGAAATTTCGATATAATATAACAGTTACACCTGGGTCACGCACTATCTAGGGTGGTAATTGTATATTATGTAATTAAAAGCTTCGAAGTTGAGCTTCTCAGTTGATTGAATTTTAAATAAAATAAAAGTGGATGAGCTGGAGTTAAACGCCAATTGAGCAGTATTTCAGCTATATTAAGACGAAAAGAAGGTGTCAGGAACATCCAGGGCAACCAATTTCATAAAAGAAGAAAGAAATAAAAGTGTCGGGAACATCCAGGGCAACAATTTTGATTGCGATTGAAAAAGGGGGAAATGGGTAGGGGCAGGAAATTTAGCCTTCTATACGCCACCCAGTCCGTTTGCTTTCCTTAGAAATATATAGAAGGGGTTTTAATGCTGCACGGAGACTGGCATGTCCTAAATTTCTCCACACAGGTTGGCTATAATGGTTCTAGGTCAGGCTTTCCGTATTATGACATGACTACCCTGCAGAGGCAGGCCATTCCCCTCAGCCCCAACTGGTGACGCGCCCGGCAGCTCTGTAGCCGGAGCTCCTGAAAACAATCTGAAAATTGAAGTTAAATAAAATAAACAATAAAATCAATAGCTTTCACTACATCTTACTTATTGTATTTCCCGATTTGTTTTTATGAGATCTAAAATAACATAAACAATATTTTGTCAGATTTTGGTTTGAGAATTTCCAGGTCCTGTTACATATTTTGGACACAATATCATATTTATCCTATAAAAACTAGTCTGTGAAGTTTGCCTTGTGAGATCGATTCATCTATCTTTTAATACATTCTCCCGTGTAATAATTTCTCATTTTAAATCTGTCATGTCTTGTTCACCATCAAAGCGTACCTTATGTTTAAAAATGAGCGGACCGTACCTTAAATGAATTAAGAACTCGTCCTTGGCTGCAAACATGTCAACAATAATCGCACGTGGTTTCCATAAATTAGTATCATGAACGCTTGACACGCAAGTACTGTTACCGCAAATGTCGAGCCCACACTTGATGCAAATCGTTTTACGTCGGAACATAAATGACTCTGACGTTCCGGAACCGGAACGAAATATTTAAAAAAAAATATCATAATTTTCGAAGTAATAAAATTTTGTCAGTCGGGACAATTTTTGAGGGTCGGTCGGGGAACAGCAAACAAACAATATTTTAATTTAGGCCTAACTGGCAGAAAAAATACAGTTTATCCTAAGACAAAACACTTATTTAGGTGTTGGTGTGTTCAATGGTTAGTGTTGACATCTAATTTATTATCAAAATGAAAATCTGTTTATATCCTTCCCAGTGAATAATCAGTTTTCTAGTATTTCTAGACCATTTCCTGCACATGCTTGATTAAATAATAAGTGTTAAATGTCAAGTGAGCATATAGAAAATAAGGTAGAAATTAGTAGGGCAGGAATTCCAGCCTCCTTGTGACTCTACTCTCTTTGGACAATATAGAGGTCTCTATACTGCTTTGAGCGTGGAACATGCTTGAAACAATCTGTTGAAATTGGAAAATCTCCCATTTCATCTATTCTTTTCTTACAAAATGTCCATGATGTTAAATTTGTTTCTTTCACAAACTAATTGGACCTGCAGTACATTCTTTTCAGTAATATGATTGTTAGAAAATATATTAGGTCCTATTTCTATATCTCGGGGTTCCCTCGGGGTCCTCTGTTAGGAAGCCTCTTACTCCAAGCTCAGAGGATGCTGCGGGCCTATTCATAAGCCGGAACCGCGCACGGCGGGGTTAACTTTGAAAAACCACAGTAGGGGAGTAACAGATCATGACATTGTCACATGTTTGCGTTCCAATATTAATCAAGATGATGTTAATTAACGTTTCATGACAATACTTATTACTCAATTGACGGCATATATCACAAAAATACCCTTTCTCTCCTCGATTTCGTTGTGTTTTTCGCTTTCCGTATAACTTGTACAAGTAACAACATTTAAATACGTTTTAAAAGATTCACAGAAATGTATGTATCAGTTTAATTTAAAGCCAGTGAACGTGTTTTTTGCAGGGCGTCATTTACATTTTATTTTCTGATTTATGTATGACAGTTACGGACATCCATTAAAAATTTAGAGCTACAGTTACGGACATCCCATGTCAGAGTTACCCACATCTTTGTGCATTTCTCTCAGACATTGTAGGATTTTATCTTTCAGGCCTAGAATATTAAAATTACGTAAGCATTTAACATTATTTGTGTACTTTTTGTAAAGAGTTCCAGTAAGTACACCCTAAGAAATTATGGAAATGTTCCGAAGAAAATTCTTACTGACGCTGGTTCCGTCCATATTGGGATGTGGGTAACTACAGTTACCCACATCCGTTTAAGCAGAGTGAAGATATAGGCAGGAAAAATGCTGTAAGACCAGGCAGCAAAGTTAAGATATCTTTTATTAGCAACAATGGTTTCGTAGCTTTGTACCCATGTAATGACGAGCAAACTGCAGTTTAAGGAAGAACTTCAGCCCTTACAAAGCCTCACCATAAACATGTGTTCAAAAATGACGAGAAGAAGGATAACTATAGAAAAGCTGTGTCTGAAATGATAGACGAGGATTCTTCCCAATTTATTGCTTTTGAAAGGGACCATTATGAATGGCTTTTATATGCTATTCAGGAAGTTCAAAGCTTACAGACAGTGGAGGGGATTATTATCATGATGCTGTTGATCAATAACGGCAAAAAGAAGCAACTGAAGAAACCATTACATTTCCCACACATGAAACAATAATAAGAAAAAATACGTTTGTGGTTGGAGCAATGAAAGGGACGGTTTTAGAAGAGCAAAGTACTTAAAAAAAAACAAACAAACAGGGCACCGATCATTAAATCTAAAAGGCAAAGGAATCAGCAAATTTAGTGATCACATTTGAGGATGCAAATAAATCTGCATGTATATACAACTAAGTATGAAATTGTACTAACGGACCCTGTTTTTGTAATCAAAATAGTTTTGAAACAGTTGCTCTAGTATTGCGAAAAATTAGTTTAGAGAATGACACTACCCGGTATAGTGGAACAAATTGTCACTGGACTTTTATTTGTTGTGAAGGTTTGCCCTACATGATCTGTACAGAATTAGAGGAAGAACCAGTTGTATGTACTATAGCAGGAAGCTGTCAGAAGTTTTTATCAAAGGATACTTTCATAGCACATGCAAACAATTTCCAGCAACATAATGAGGAATATATTTCCATTAATGAATTTGACTGAATGTATCTCAGAACTGCTTCGGGACACTATGAAATGAACCTGATGAAGTCATTTTTTCGAATTTAATTGGACCTCCTTTTTATTTGTTTTTTTCTACTCTTTATACATTACTCTTCCAAATAATAAACTTAAAATAGTCATTTCTGATCTGATACATCAATATTAAAAAAAATAATAAAAAAAATGAAAAAACCGGAATGCAGGTATTCCTATTTGGTTATAGGAAAAGAGAGGACTAGTTGGGGACAGACGTGAAGCTGGCTTCCTGGTCTGATTGTCATCGGGGGAGAGTTGTACTGGATGTTGGTGGTACTCGGTTCACCACGTTCACTGCTACCCTTACAGCTGATCCAGGGTCTCTTCTCTGTTCAATGGTTGAACCTGCCCTTTTGCGTGGACGAGAACCACACAACCGTGAACTTTTTGACAGGGATCCAGCTCGCTTTCGTCTTTTGTTACCCCGAGGGAACCCGGGGTATAGAAATAGGACCTAGTATCTCCGGCTTGCGGGGTATGCCCCTCCTGAACAGGGCTGACCCCGAGGGAACCCCGGGATAAAGAAATAGGACCCATTCCGTGGTTGTGCGGGATTAATAAATACACAACCCACCTTTCCTCAGGTCCACGTGTTGGAAGAAATGCCACGCTTCCTGCACGTTAAAGAACCCTTGTAGCAAACTCTTTTTGAGGCGCTCGGCTACCAGGCTAAATGCCCCGCCCCTTTCGATTTCACCCTGCTTTTCTAGTGGCAGTCAGAATTTCCCGTCCCATGACCCTTTCCATACCCCAAAGTAATTATTTATAAACAAACTTGTTCTCGTCTTGATATAGCTGAAATATTGCTCAGTAGACGTTAAACAATAATCAATCAATCAATCAATCGTCATCTGTTTAACTACCTCCGACAAAGGAACAGCTGGAGTGCGCATTCTATGCCGAGAGAACTTAGATACTTATATGATATCCGTGCTGAGGGGGCTACAAGAGAAGATTGGGCGCAGGATTGCACTCATGAGTGAAGATACTTTCGAACTTAGTGCGTAAATTTAAACAGTACTTATTTATCTTACCGTAGGAACTTTTCTTCCAACTTTTGGACACTCCGGTTCTCGCCAGATTTTCCATAACATCTGACACCTTATCGTCAGGACCTACAACAACATTGTGAACATTGATTGAACTGTGTGCATCTTTGTTATGGACAGTGGTATATAATATGGACATTCAGATATAGTATGGACAGTGACATTTAATTTTTTTTCTTATAATAGTTGTACATTTTAAAAAGTCTTCATATTGAATGACTTTACATATTATACGAATAATATTTTATTGATTAAATATGAATTGAAATATTTATCTCACTTGAGTTCTTAATTATAACAGTAGTCCATTTTCATCAAAGGATGAATAAAATTCCCGGAGACGTGAACATTGTGCAGTGCGTAAAGATGGAATGCATTTTATAGAGTTTGTTATATTGTTATTTACAGCAAATAAGGACTGGAAGACTTCAAGAACCTGAACGTCATAAGCATCAGGTGACAATATACTAAGACAAGTACATGTTGTCCCGAACTAGATCTTTATCCCGAAAACGAGGTATTGCACCAAGCCACCATGAATGACAATATAATGCCTCAAATAGAAAAAAAATAAAAAGTGTTCTTGAAGCCTATAAATATCGAACAGATATGAATGTAATATATTAGCACCCCTCGGACCATCTTTCAGAATAACGTATTTTCATTTCCTCTCCTTTCAAGATTGTGGTCATGGAGGTAGTAGTCTACCTGTATTGGGTTTTATTCGTATGTTTATGATACTATAGGGTACCCATAAACGGGTTTAACCTTACGGCTGGCTTTTGCTAGTGCCGGTACCAAGTCCGGCTGTCCCGAGTTTCTATCGTTGTTAACGTCTGTGTTTTGTCTTGTTTGTGTTTTTCCTGTTAAGTTCCCTTGCGGATTGTGGCATGTTCAACAACCGCACGAGTAGGATTTGATGGGGGATTCTCTATCTATTTTACTGAAAACATATGCCTTTTGTTTCGAAGTGTTCCTTTAATTTAACATTATCCATTAGTCTGACGGAATATATAATATTTACTAAGATCAAGATAGACGATTTTGATCTAATTCAATAATATTGTATCGAGTGTAACTTTCATTAGAAGTTCCGTTTGTTTGGACTGGTTCTGCATATTCAGAAAAAAATGTCTGACGAAAGTACGGAGCAGAATTCTTCTACAACTTCTACTACAATCTAGTGAAAACGACAACGGTGAAGGGACAAGTGTAATTGAGAGGAAGGGATAAGAGAGTTCTCTCTTTCATGGATTCACCGGTTAACGGGCAGATATTAAGACGATGAAATCTTTCATGGATTCACCGGTAAACGGGACAGAATTCGCGACGATGAAGAGGTTGACACGAATAATGAATCGAAATCGTATAGGTCTGATGACGATCACGAAGACCTCGGAGTTCTGTTGCCACCAAGTCCTCTAATGAATATAGAACAACACAAACATTTTTCATCGATCCCTACGTCACCAACATCTTCGATGTCAATTTCATCACATGTAACGATGGCACATGTACAGATATGTGTAGTTTAGCATCAAGTCCTGAGCGTGATATCGATGACGATCTGGGAGCAGGTGATACCCAACAAGAGGTCGGTTCTGCACATAAAACTCTTTATGAAGGATTTCAGTGCATATACACTACTCTGCTTTATGTAATGAAAAGGAATGTGTGGCGAGAAGGATTTGATGAAATATTAGAAGTTATTGTTGAATCTCCAAATTTAACCAAACCTGTGTACGAAGTTAAAGACACACTTAATACATGGATAAGATTTCAAAACTCAGTAACCCAAAAGTATTGTGAGGGTTGTCGACGGTTGTTTAATGGTGGTCTACAATGTCAAAATGATGTTTGTCAGAGAAATAATGCAAAGACTTTGGAATTTATGGATCTGAATTTTATAAACCAATTAAAAAATAATTGAAGATATGCTTAATTTCACATAATTAAACCAATAAAAAATAATTGAAGATATGCTTAATTTCACATAATGTAACATAGAACCAGAGACATATAAAATCAAGAATTAGAGAGTCCTAGTTAATCCTATATCAAAATCTTTAATTATAAGTATGTGCGAGATTTTTGGAAACTACATTTACTTAATGTTGGCAAAAAACTGATATTTTTATTATTTTCTTTCTTAATATTTGTTGCTTGTAATTTGTTTGTTGGTCGATGAGATAAAATAGTAGTTCATAGAGTATTGCAAGTAAATAGGATAAGTGAAAACATGGCATAATGTTCCTAGGTGATGTTTTGCTTCCCCAAAAGCAAACCATTAAAATCCATAACGAATTTGAAAAAAAAACCGCACATTTAGTTCAAAGAATTCATCCTCAAAATCAATGTCTCAACAGCAGCAGGTTTCGACATCACCATCTTGTGGACCATTATGGGATATATGTTTCCCAGATGACAACAGATCTTTCCCTTTAAAAGCTTGATCGTTGTTTCCTCTACCGGATTTGACCTTACTACCAGTTAGATGTCTTATAAAAGGCAGGAGATGTATATCTACAGAAGTTAATATTATTTTGTTCTAGGTATACTAAGTAACAGCACAGATTACATGTATACTTTTGAGGGGAAATGCTTTTAGGTAGCCCACATAGGTCGACTTTTTAAAGTAAATCTGACTTTAAAAGTAAAAATAGACAGGACTTTTGGTTTCATGATTCATACGGCCCGACCCTGAAATCCATGAAATTCAGAAAATTAGACGGGAAACAGACAATTTAACAATGGAAAATTATTATTGGAATGTCATTTTGAAAACCTGATCAAATGAAGGAATTTTAATTATATTAGATAAACATAAGATAAGTGATCAGGCATATCATGAAATTGCAATTTAGACGGGAAATCGGCCAATATTGTATTCTGTGGTCAATATTCGGGAGAAAACTAACAACCTTTTTCAGATAGCTGGTACCACTAGAACATGTGCAAAATAAGCCCTAAATCATATCTTAATGAGTATTTAAAATTGAACGCCTAAAAAGAATCAAGTTTTCAAAAATTTCGGATGATGGTAATAGAGTGACAAAAAATGTCAACTTCATAGTGATAAATTGTATTTTGACAGACATATTTCTCGGTTTACAACCAAAAATAATAATAATAATAAAAATACCACCATAGTGGAAGCAGAAAAGAGCTATGAAAACTCTTTGGTCGTGCAGGATTGATTGATTGAATATATTAACGTCTACTGAGCAATATTTCAGCTATATCGAGATCACTTTGGGGTATTGAAAGGGTCATGGGACGGGAAATTCTGACTGCCACTGGAAAAGTAAGGTGAAATCGAAAGGGGCGGGGAATTTAGCTACAAGTGTTCTTTAACGTGCAGGAAGCGTGGCATTTCTTCCAACACGTGGACCTGAGTTTACATCCCATCCGAAAGATGGGTTGTGTATTTATTCATCCACGGACATGCACTAGATGACGAGATGGTGGTTTGTCCAGTAACGTACACTGAAATGAAGCCTTTAATCGTTAAATACATTTTAAAGTTATGGCAGGCCACATTGGATCTGCAAATAAATAATAAACTGCAAGGAATATAGTCAGACGTCGGTAAAAAAGCCGGTTCCTGTAGTAAAAACCGTAGGGAACAGGTGGTGTTGACCCGATGTCGTATTGAACACACAAGAACAACACACACAATATTATAATTATTATATATATTATTATAATATATATAATCATAATATTATATGCCCTTAGCTATTTTAGCACAAATGTATTCAAAACAAAATATATGCACATTTACACACAATATGTAATTTAAAACAGCTTAAGTAAATTCAATAAGAAAAAAAAAACTTGGAAAGATTTTTCCTACTCCTTATTACTAAAGAATAACTTTGAAAGAGATGTTCTCGAATTATTTAAAATGATTCACTTTTGAGGAAATAGGTTATTTTTAGATAGTGTTTAAACTCATAAAAATAGGAATAATAGGTATTTTCCTTACTTATGTCTATCTTTTGAAGTCAGAAACTCCATTCAATGAAGTTGCGGAGGGTAAATATTTTGTTTCCCAAAACTTGTTTTCATTTGTTACATAAACGATATTATATTTGATTCACTGGAAATAAACTTAATATTTTTATTCACCCAGAAAGACTTACATTTAGATTTAAATCAATTTGTAAGTAATAGAAACTTTATTTGCTGCTTCTAGGTAACGAATGCCTACATGGGAATATTACAAAGGGAGCAGAATGTGGGGGAAGACGGCCAAGTACTTGTCTAGCCTTCCTAAATTGCTGTTTGTGGGAGCAGAATAGGTTCAACACCTGGTTTTACAGAAAGACAAGTGAAGTGATAATAGTACCGCAAAAATGACGCTTCTGGGCCTTTATAAATTAAATGACGTACACATTAACCTGCCTGTCATAAATGATAATGTTATCCCGCCAAACAACAAGGGAACTAGTCTGCATTCATTTGTCACAATTTTCTTATCGATGCAACTCCTTAAAAACTTCAACACGTATTTTGTTAAAAATTTACAAGATTTTTAGTCAGCATTTGTACCAAATCATGTTACATTGTCATTGTGATTAGTTGAACACAGTTTGTATGAGTTATGGTACTCTTGAATATTTCCACAATGTTATACTAACATTCCAGCAACCTTACACTGTAGCAAATCTCTCATAATATCAAAACATGTGGAAAACAATGAACCTGTTTTTTTTCTTCAGCAGATGGTTATTGTGATAATCTTTGTAATACCGGTTGTTATAGTTATAATACATAAACTTAATGCATACAAATTACAGATTTATATTATAGGTAAACTTGGGTCTTTCAGCCAATAAACGAAGGCCAGAATCACTGGATTTTGCTGGCAGCCAACATTCCAGAGATGTAGGTGTATATATTGGACTCCATGACTGGATCCAACGATAGACATGTTGCAAATTGGAGGTACAACTTGTGCAACACTACATGTGAACAATAGCATAACTCCTGTTGTTCACTACGTGGGAAGAATTCTCATTATGCAGTAGAAATTTCAGACAACTGGATTATTATATGTTTATATTGTTTTAGAAAGTCTTCGCTTATGGTTTCAAACCCTATTTGCTAAGAATGTTAACAACTACTAACGTTTTACAACTCGTCATTCTTTCATTTGCATGGCTCATTTTCTTTTCATTTTGATTTGACATATGTGTATAAGGTATATAATAGACAAATAATGCCAAATTTAAAAAAAAAAATGATTAATGTCGCATTTGAACTTATTAATTTTAAATTTTAAAGTTATATTAGAAATTAATAACACTGTCAAATTAATTCTTTTCTGTATCATACACATACAATATAAATCTGGCTATAAAAAGTTAAGCACTCAATACCTATTTGTAAAGACAATGACTACTTCTGGAGCTACTCAACTCTTTACTTAACTGGCACAGGTGGATTTGTAATTTGTACCCCATGCTACTCTTATTTCTGGCCAATTCAGTCAATGCATGACCGATGTGTTAAAATATTTCTCTAAATAAATGATATTTGGAGTTTGAGCTAGTTCTGACCAGTTCGGTACGATTTCCCGCCAAGTGGAGTACAATTCTTGGTGCTTATCATTTAACAATGGTAAGGGAGAGGGCTTTAAATAATGTTGTTATAACTTGTGCCCGATCCCTTTGCTTTATTTGCAATAAAATATGTTTAATTCAACAATGGTCATTTCGACATCCAACACTAGAGGATATTTTCACTATTGAACTTTCCCTTTCTCTGCAGCACTATACCTACATCCCCAGCATATGGAGTGCATATTTCACAATTAATTCGTTACTGTAGAGCGTGCAGTACATACATTGACTTTGTGGAAAGAGCAAAAGCACTGTCACAAAAACTGCTGAATCAGCCGTTGTTACTGTCGTCCCTTCAGAAATTCTATGGCCGTTACCACGACATCATAGATAGATATGAAACTGACATTTTCAGCTAGATTCACGTCTTTCCGGATTTGACATTACCGGTTTTGACTTTACCCTGGATTGACCAACTGACAGTCTGACGGGTGCTGTATACAGGGCAGGACATGCTTACCCTTCCGGACCACCTGATGTCGCTATCTGTTTTAATGGGAGTTCACACTTTCAGTGCTTTAGTTTTTTGTGTTGTCTTGTTGAATTTTAGTTTTGTCTTCATCAGTGATGTTTTTGTTACCGATTTGTCCTTGTCCATTTTTGAATACTAAAGTAATTACAAAAGCTTTTCAAATTTCACCTTGGTGCTATTTGAGGGTTAGAGAAGTTACATCTTTCGGATGGGATGTAAACTCAGGTCCACGCGTTGGAAGAAATGCCACGCTACCTTCACGTTAAAGAACCCTTGTAGCAAGCTTTTTCTGAGTGGTCCGTAGGTGATTGGCTACAAGGCTAAATTCTCCGCCCTTTTCGATTTCACCCTACTTTTCCAGTGGCAGTCAGAATTTCTCGTCCCACGGCCCTTTTCA
Organism: Modiolus philippinarum; assembly: GCA_002080025.1. NCBI lineage: Eukaryota > Metazoa > Mollusca > Bivalvia > Mytilida > Modiolidae > Modiolus > Modiolus philippinarum. The sequence continues at coordinate 11,286 of MJUU01068827.1, forward strand.
TACCCCAAAGTGATTATTTATTAACAAACTTGTTCTCGTCTTGATATAGCTGAAATATTGCTGAGTAGACGTTAAACAATATTCCATCAATCAATCAATGTAATGCATAACAAAGACAAAAAATGTAATTGTTATTGTAAGGCTAGATTCACAAAGTAAAAGTAATGTAATGCATTACATTGCAATGTAATTGCCCCCAGGCCTGGACATAAATATCCAAAAAATAGGTCAGGTCAAGGTCACAGAGGTTGAAAAGGGGTAAAATTGACTGAAGAATCTTTATTATTTATCCTATTGAGACGGAATTTGCTGTAGTATGCCGACAGATTTGAGAAACAAGGTCAAAGGGGGCCAAATGGGAAAAAAAATGTATTTTTAAATTCTTGTCAGGTCTTGATGCAGCGTTTTTCTGAAGGTATCTTATAGCATGTTCACACAGATACATTTAATTATTAAAACCATTTTCAATTTGATACAGAAAACTGGCGTTTTCGGAAATGCCCCGCAATTTCACTCCTGAAACTTGGGGCAAAAGTCAATTTCAGGTAAGTGTGGATTCAAATTCTGTTTGACACACAAATGTGTTGATACAGTAATTTGCTGGATATGGTGATTTCTTGGAGTTTTACCAAACCCTATCATTTCTTAGCTAAATCATTTAAGCCAATAAAAGTTAATAAATCTTATGATGAAAATTTGATTGATTGATTGATTAGTTAGAGTTTAACGTCCAATGAGCAATATTTCAGCTATATCAGGACGAGAACAAGTTAATCAATTCAAAAAATTGAAAGTATCAGAAGAAAGAAATAAAGGTGGAAGGGACAACCTGGGCAACGACTTTTGACTGCCACTGGAAAATTGGAGAAATGGGTAGGGGCAGGAAATTTAGCCTTCCATACGACACCCAGTGCGTCTGCTCTCTTTAGAGAAATATAGAAGGGGTCTTTANACTGCATGGAGCGTGGCGTTTCTCGACACAGTTTGGCTACAATGGTTCGCGGTCAGGCTTTCCGTATTATGACCTGACTACCCCGCATAGACAGGGCATTCCCCTATCCACCACCTGGGGACGGGCCGGCAGCTCTGTAGCCGAAGCCCCTGAAAACCGATCCAGGTGCCGGGATGAAAATTTGGTTAACAGTAAAAAGTCAAAGTATTGGCAAGCAGTTAGTGGACATTTTGCAAACTTGAAAACTATACAATACAACTCATCATTTCCAAGCTTCAGACCAAATTTCAAATAGTTCCCTCAAGTAAAAGTCAAGAAATCTGTGACAGAAAATTTGATTTATAGTAAAAAATCAAAATATCAGCAAACAGGAAGTGGGCTCCCAACAAACTTGAAAATTGCTTAAACAATGCAACTTATCATTTCCAAGCTTCAGAACATATTTCAAATCATTCCCTCAAGTGAAAGCCAGGAAATCTTTGATTGAAAATTTGGTTTATAGTAAAAAAAAATCACAGTATTGGCAAACAGGAAGCAGATGTCCAACAAACTTTATAAACAAGACGCCCAAAGGGGCTTCATCCGTTTCATCATAAAGGGGTTGAATTGAAATCGGACAATGTTGAATTTCCTCGTCTTTTTTGGCGGCCATTTTGAAAATGGCAGTCAACGAACAATTTTTAACATAAAATTGCAACATCAATATCTATTTGGAAACCAAATTTCATTGAAATCGGACAATGTTGAATTTTCCCGCCTTTTTTGGCGGCCATTTTGAAAATGGCGGTCAACAAACAATTTTAAACACCAGTTTTTAAATCCATACAGCATGGCAATTTACACTTAACCTTCATCTTCTATAGTTTTGGAAAAAAAAAGACAAAAAATGTGAAAAATTTGAAAATTCCGCCAAAAAAGGGCATTACTCCTACAAGGGTTTTAGGTTTTTCTTCAAAATCTGCTTATGATGTATTTGTATACTCAAATCAATACTTGAAGTAAGCCTTTGTATACTGAAATCAATACTTGAAGTAAGCCTTTCTCGGTTCCTTTGTAATTTCTTCTATTGGTCTGCACATGTGATAAAACAGTCACTGATTCGATCAAACCTCTCATTTTTTGCCAACAGCATTTCAAAGTAGTTTCGTGCTTTTGTTTTTTGTTTTTGGTTTTTGCATTCTCCCAGGTTGTTGCTTTTCTATCTTTTATCCCTCAACAGAGACAAACTTTATTAACTAAAATGTATACATGTATTGAAGCAGTGCATTTGTGTAAATGCTTTCTAGCAATTCTGAGCATTTTTAAAATACTTCCCACTATATGGCTTCAGGTTTCACAGACAATCCTTTCAACCAATGTAACTGAGGGGTTTTTCTAGCGCAGCATGATATGGCCACAACATGTTGACAACAAATAAATATGCACCTAGTTAGTACTTGCTTAAGATAGTATTTATATATTATTGATTATTGCACAATACCTCATCTTTATTAACTTCTGGTTTTAAATTTATACATAACTGTTCTTATTCTTTTTATCAAATCTATATTTATAAATCTGGCTAAGCGATATTGCAATACCAATCCCATCATCCTCTACAAACCTGTTCCCAGTACCACCTATAGTAAATGTTTATAATACTTTCAACTTCCTCAAGGAAACAGAAAAATTAAACCCCGCCCCGTTTTATCAGGACGAAACTGGACGCCATTTTGATTTTCGAGAATCTGAAATTCCTATTGGTCTATAGTCTTCTGGTCATGCGTTCTCCTCACTGCGCAAGCGTACTCCTCACATCCCCAAAGAACTATCTATATAGCTAAGCTGTTCCATAGCCTAGCTAATAAACCAGGGACTATACATTATGTAATGTATAGTCCCTAAATACACCAAAACACGGAAACTCTTCTTGAAAAATAATTATTAAGAAATTTGAAAATGTTTCCAATATACAAAACAAATGAAATAAACAAAATAAAAACGACAAAACTTACAAGAGATTATTTTTTTTATATTGATCAATAATAATATAATTACTCCGCCTCGCCCTTAATACAAACAATTGCGCGAAACATTACCCGAAAAAGAAATATTTCAGAGTACGATAAAAGTGAAAAGTGTTTTCGATTTGTATTTAATGTTGCGCCCTGTTTAAACAAATATGTCCAAGGCCCATCTTAGGGAATGTCAACGAATTCATTGTGGGAAAAAGTCATGATAATTTTCACCTAGTACTCAAAAGGGATGCCATCCATTTGCATTGACCGTTAGGGTTTTTGGTCCATGCACGATTCTATATCAAAATAATCATTGCGGCAGAACGGCCTTTCTCAACTACTGTTATTTGTCGAATAGCCATCCTTTGTCACTTTTTTACTTGGTCGCTCATCCTTCTCTTCAGTTTTCTATATCCTTGTCCCTGTACAATTTTGCAGCAGAAATTGTAAGGTTTTGCAGGTTTTGCTTAACAACTTGCAAAATAACCGACAAGCTGCATCTGTTATAAAATTATGTCTCTAAAATCAACATCAATTCCTCATGAGAAATTTCCACGTGTTTTTTCGTGGCCATACTGTTCCTAAAACTCAGTTCACCTAGTAAAGAAATTTGTTTTCGTTTGAATAATACCTTTATCAACTGGATGTTTTAAGAGTATTTTATCTACAATACATAATGTAGCTAGAAAATAAGCTGGTTTAATCCCTTAGGTCCGCATTTGTCAGGTCCATGAACAGTTTACCAGTAATCCCAGCATCTTTCAAACAAAATACAAAAAAGTGATGTTCCATTGCTTTTGACAATCTTTTAACATTCCTATGAACATTGGTATAAATTGAGGGATTTTTTTCAGCATTCCTTATTTGTAATAAAATTTGCCTCGTCATAGATAAAGCTGACCACCAAGTTGACGTATTTGGGCCTAATTTTATTTAATGAGTTCAGCCTATTTTTTATTTCTCTTTCGCTCATGTGCTGGTTATGAGCATCATCTTAAATCCTTTATATCCCTACTTTCAAAAAGTCGAAGGTAATCCCTTCCACTTACTTGGACGTGTTTTTTAAACTTGTATACATTAATCAGAAGTTAAGTAAAAGCCATATTGCAGTCACTTTTAAGTTTTATAACTGAGAACACTCCATTTTCTGGCAGAAAAGTGTCCGGATACAAAAATTGTCTAAAAATGAGGCCATTTCCAGTATAAACGTAGTGCATATAACAGGCAACAGGTCTACAAGAATGTTAATCCTTACAGACTACAGATCTATGAGACCGAGATGGCTGCCAGCAGAAAACAGCTTAACATTACACCCAACAGAAAAATTAATAAAATAATCTTCTCTCAAATTACTTTCCAATCGGTACTAAACTTGGTCACAATTGTCAAATTTGCAAAATTCACTAAATTGATGAAGCTGAGAGCTTCTTGAGCATTATTCAACCTTCACATCACAAACTGCATTTCTTCCTCTGCTTCAGAAATTTTGTTTGTGCTTACACTATTTTGTTTTAAGTCAAATAATGTGCTGTCTAATTCCATAAGTTTTTTTTTTCTAATTTATTATCATTTCATCCTGATTTTTTTTTACAGTGGACTTTTTTTGCTTTGGTGCTTTTTGACCCTGAAACAAACATTGAACATGGTTTTGTTCAACTTGAAGTAGTGCAGGTTTTTTTTCAGGGTCCATGCTGTATCTGCAGCACCAGAAATCTCTGTCTTTGTCCAGGTATTTTTAATTCTTGTAATGGAGCATAGTTCTTCTACTTTTAAATTAAAGAATTCACGTCTTTTTTTTCTAATCCTACTGCAGATTTTATCTGAAAATCGGTCCATAGTTTCATTCCCTTTTCAACTGCATTTATGAACATCTTTTTTCCAAAACCGAAAGGTGTTGGTGTTTCTGAAAAAAACATGAAAATATAAAACTGAAATAATAATACAAATTCCACAACTGTCCAATGTTCAAAATTTTCATTGGGGAAATGCAGAGTATTCATTTTTTTTGCTACCTGCACAAGCACATGCAGTCCACAAATGATTTCAAGAATTATTTATATTTATGTATGATATTCTTCTGGTTGATTAAATAATACTGCACCAGATAATGTTTTTTTCTTGACGGAGGTGGTAGACCCGGGGGATAGACCGTAGGTATAGGGACCTAACTCTGTTTTTCACATTTGTAATCCTTAAATAAATAAAAAGCGCCTTATGGTAGGTATAATTAAAATTTCCACTTTTTTTTACACACAGTAAATAATTATTAATTTTTCATAACAAATTAGGCCAAAATTAAAATATTGTTTGTTTCCCCTTTTACGACCGACCCAGTTAAATCGGCCCGACCCAAAAAATTATTTTGACTTCCGTGAAAAAAAGATTTTTTTCGGTCTGTTTCCGGAAACGTTAGACATAATTTTCCCCCTTCTCGGAGGTCATCCGCTGTTATCATTGATATTCGGCACATTCCTTCTCGGAAGTTGTCGGATGTTACCATTGAGCTGAAGGTCATTATTGTAATGGACAGCACATGGTGCGAAAGACGGGAAGTATTTCATATATAACGCATTGAAAAGGACATGAAATTAAAATACGCGGATGATTTGTTTTAGAACGTGACGGATATTATGAAAATGACGCCCTGAATTAAAATTAATGTAGAGAAGAGGTCTGTAAATGTGACCGTCTCGACGAACAAAACCTGGTAAGTTCTGCGATCCTGTTCACCCGGATTATGGCGTTTATAAAAGTACTGCGATCAGCTTTAATTATCACTAAATACATATTTGAAATGTACTTTAAAGACCTGAGACAAGGAAAAGTAGCTAGAGCAAACCTGCCGAAGGTTTTAAAGTTTTCAATATGACAATGGACGATCAGACCAAAGGAGTCGGAAAATTTATCAATATTTCATTTTAAGTAGAAAAAGAAAGCCCCATACATTATGCAGTGACTAGGTTCGCGAAATTGCAACGTATGTGGCTAATTATTTCAATTTGAACTGAAATAATGATAGAATTTCCGACATTTTAGACTAAGTCCCTACCAAAATAAAAATACTGAGGGCAACCAAAGGTTCACAAGAACAAAAAAATCTTTAAAATTAGCCGTTATCCAACATTTTTCTTAGAACAAAGTCAGGGATTTTAGCTTTCTGTAAGTAGATCTCTACCCCCAACTAGTGCCTTCTCAAAGCGATAGACCCCTCTCTCATTTACTTCTTAAAATTATTGATCAATCTTGATGACACTTCTGGTTTTATGGGGTTTGTGATTATAGTATGCTGTGTTTGTTTCGTCTTCCTTTACGTACGTAAATGATCCTTGGATTCACACATATTCTGGATTTATGATTTTGGTTCTTGCTTCGACTGATATGAATTGGAAATCTGTCTAACCCACGTGGTCTTGTCCCACTTGGCGTTTTCTTAAATAACTTTATTTGCACAAGTTAAAGTGACAGTTTTTCACCTGGTCCCTTTCTTGCATCCATCTCAGAACCTGAATAGGTTTTCAGGGTCTTCGTCTACAGAGCTGCCGGTTGCGTCCCCAGTTGGTGCAGAGGGGAATGCCCTGTCTATGCGGGGTAGTCAGGTCATAACACGGAAAGCCTGACAACAAACTATTGTAGCAAAACTGTGTGAAGAAACGCCACGCTCCATGCAGTATAAAGAGACCACTTAATGTCTATAGAGACCAGAGTCACTGGGACTCGTATTAGAAGGCTAAATGTCCTGCCCCTACCAATTTCTCCCCTTTTCCGGTGGCAACTCGCTGTCCCTCCCCTTTTTTTCTTTTACTTATATATTTTTTTTAATTGATAACTTATTCTCGTCTTGAATTACTGTTCCATGCAGTATAAAGAGATCCCTTTATATTGTCTAAAGAGAGCAGAGTCACTGGAACTCGTATAGAAGGCTAAATTTCCTTCCCCTACCCATTTCTCCCCTTTTCCATTGGCAGTCAAACTCGCTGTCCCTTTCATCTTTGTATTTTTTCTTCTTTTACTATTATGTGTAGATGTTGCCGATATTAGGCGTGATTTTTATTCGGCTGATTGTCGTCTTAAAGACCTATTTACAAATGTCGCTGGCGACAAAATCGTTCAATTTTTAAAAGAAAAAAAATATTTAGTAAGATTTAAATGGATTTAATTTATAGTTGTAATATTGTAACAGTTAAACTGTCATTTCTCCTATAATGTTTTTTTTTATATTTTAAACTCTTGTTTTACTTGTACAGAGCTTTAATGGTTTTATATTGATATTTTATATATTTATTATAATTGTTCAAATTACTTAACAGTTCTCGCCACAATATAGCTGAAGTTGATTATGTTAGTTATTTATATTTTGTGTTGTCTTTAGATCAATTTGGCGGGCATAGAATGGTGGTAATTCTAAGAGCTCTTTGCCTTCACCATCACCGAGAGGGAATAGACATTGATGTAGCGTTGTTGACATTTATGACACGAATATCATCAAACCCTGAAGGTGCCCTCTTGAACTAAAAATGAGGTGTCAGGGTTTTGGTATTGTAAAAAAAACCCGTGATAACTTCAATGTGAAGAGCAACAAAGAGTTGTTCCATTTACTGCACGTAACTTTATCATGTAATTGCAGGGATTTCCATGTACATTAAGACTTTTCGTTATTGCCCTCATTGTGACTTCAAGATAAAGAACAATAATAAAACAATTCCTTGTTTTTACCATTCATATGTGTAGGCTTTTGTCTCATGTGTATTTACTCAATATCCTTTAATTTGTTTATAAACTTTTTATATTCAGACTTTAAGTGCCCTAAATAAGAAGTCTGTATATATATATATATATTTGTTCCACCTGACAAAAGTTTCATTGAAACAGATATTATAAACACTGGCATACATATATTTCTACCATTTAAACAAATGGTGCAAAAAGTATATAATATTTTGTCATTTCATACAAATCATAAAGAAGAACTTGTTTGTTGTTTATGCTAATGCTTTAGGATGGAGAGCGGAAATAGAAGTATTGTTCCTTTGCTATATTTGCTTTAGAAAACATTAATGAATGGAAGATAACAGGAAACACTTACAATAATCGAACATTACAATCACATGTCACAATCAACCAGGGAACTGCACAAGAAAAACAATAAAATGACAAAAGACAAACATAGATAACGATAGGAACTCTGGATAGCCGGACTTGTTACCGGCACTGGCAACAGCCAGTGGTAGGGTTAAACCGGTTTATAAGGCGGCCATTTTGAAAATAGCAGTCAAGGAACAATTTTCAACATTGGCGGAAGGGGTCATCTGACACCATTCTGAGAAAGACCCACCTGGTGACCATTCCAACAAAGTTTGGTTCCAACTGAGTGAGTTGTTTCAGAAAAAAAATCAACGGAATTCCCATAGGGTTCTATGTTAAACTTTGATCGGCTGTGGCGGCCATCTTGGTCAGAGGTCGGTAATGCCGGACACAATTTTGGAAGGAGACCACCACAGCACCATTTTAGCAAAGTTTGGTTACAATCCAAATGATAGTTTCAGAGGAGAATATTTTCAAAATTCATCCCCCCTTTTTTCTATTTTTAGCCTTGCTGCCATATTGATCGGAGGTCGGGGTCATCGGACACAATTTTGAAAACGGACCACCCAAGGATCATTTCAAGAAAGTTTGGCTTAAATTGGCTTTGTAGTTTCAGAGGAGAAGATTTTTAAAATTTCATCCCCCCTTTTTTCTATTTTTAGCCTGGCGGCCATCTTGGTTTGAGGGCGGGGTCATCGGACACAATTTTGGAAGAGGACCATCCAAGGAACATCCCACCAAAGTTTCATAAAAATTGGCTGAACAGTTTCAGAGGAGAAGATTTTTTTGTAATTGTGGACAGACGGACGGACGGACGGACGACAGACGACGGACGCCAAGTGATGGCAAAAGCTCACATGGCCTTTTAGGCCAGGTGAGCTAAAAACGGCATCAAAATTTTTAAAATTCGCCCCTTTTGGACCCCATTGATCTCATGAACGGTACATGCGACGTGAAACCCGTTGACATACTACTGAGTGGAAATTACCTCAGGAGCACAATGAAATAAACCCCATCAAAATCCGATAATTAGTAAAAAATTCTACAGCTAAATAGGTGAAAAAATCCCAATTTTGCCGTTTTTGGTCCCTTTTTTAAAAACTGAAGGGACCATAGTAACCAAAACCGATCCACACCTTCCTTTTGTGCCAAGGAACATTGTGTTGAAATTTCATACGGATTGATCAACTTGAACTTGAGTTATTGGCCAAAACTAAGTGTCGACAGACTACGACGACGACAGCGCCATACCATTATACGACCACAAAATTTTTGCGGTCGTAAAAAAAAAAAATTTTTAAAATCTTTTAGCCTCGAATTTTCATTGGGCAGCTTTGGCTATGATAAGAAAAATGATTGCAGCAGTTGGATATTTGATTTTAAATTTTGGATATGTGATATTAATATCTTGCTTCGAAAATACGGAAGCCGTGGAAATTCATGTGGACTTTAAACCAGCAACATCCGATCAGCCTGATCGGGAGACATGCGCAATAAAAATACCACAGATAAGGTAAAGAGGCGTGACCTATACATCTTATCACTGGCAGCTGATTGTATGTAAACAAAAACAATACCATGTGGAATACTGCAGACATAAACTAATGACTTTATCAGAGGTCTAGGGTTATAAAATCATTCATTTTATTTATGAACTTACCACTAATTAAGTATCTGTAACATAATCCATTAATGTATTAGAATTGGCTGTGTAAAATTCAGAAAACAAATTTTGTGATTTTTTAATCTAAGAATGTACTAACTAATTTGTCCCAGATCTCATTCCACATGTTATAACTTTTCCTTTTGAGAATTTTAACTTCTATTTGACGGCGGGGATGTTTTACATCTTGCACATTTTTTATAGAGGTGCTTTGTCTGTTAACATGTTCATTCCAATCCAGCACTGCAAGGTTTGTACGTAATACATATACCGGTTTGGAAAAATTTATCCTTTTGTCATGATACTGAAGGATTGCGTTGTTGAAGCTTTCAGCATAATAAATATCCATGCAGTACACATAATCATTCGGAGGTATTCATCAAAGCACGGCCTAATAACATTTCTGCTTTCGGATCTTTTATAATATACTTCGACGGCTCATAATTGTTGTCAGTTTTACATCTTGAAAGCTCAGAGCAGTGCTGATGATTATTATTGTAATGTTCAACTATATTTAAAATACTTAGTTTTAGTTTTATTGGATCACGGTCACAATTTTTCATTGCCCAGTACAAATGAGTTTTTATACTTCCTGCTTTATCTGACAACTCGGGATGCCAGGTTGATCCTTCTTTATACCTCGGACCCGAACATATATTTTTCAATTCTTTTGCAATATTTTTCGTTGCATGCCAGGTATCATTCGTTGATTCAGCACCCATCTCATTTCTACTAATAAAGTTGTTAACACTTGTATTCCTATCATGGCAATGTACTCGAATTTTCACTTCATACTCATCTTTCAGATTATCAAAATAATTATAAATTCTTTCTGTACCTATGAGTTCGTGTTTTTGAGTACTGGTACAATCAACTCGAGAGATGGTTTCAACACGCAAAACCTTGCGAGTGCGATCACCGAGGCATACTACATCTGTGTACATGGAATTTTTCCTTGTGCCGTGTCGTGCATCTGTCACAATGTCAATTCCTGAGGCTAAATCTTCATAAGAAGCAATTTCTTCAAGCAAGGCTGTTTCACATGAATCTTTAACTAGGTTAGACACTACTGGAAAATATTTTTGAAATATACTGTTAAAGCCTGCTTCCCCAATTGTTCCAATATTAGCAGCTTGACAAAATCGCAAGTACTGATTGGGTAGTATTCCGGAAACATAAAATCCATGCGCCAAACGTAAGTTTCCTAAATATTTGTCGCCAGCGTATGGTGTACTGGACCAGAGAAGTTCATGTTTATCTTCGCAAGCCAGTTTGCAAACTCCAACATGTCCTTTTTGTTCAGAAGATTTCAAGAATAAATTCTGTTTACAGAACTTGTTATGATTTGTCACTCTTTGTACCAAGTTATCTACTGAATCATGTGCGCATACAAAAAGTGTTTGTTGTGAGGATTCAAGATTACAGTCATGAAACTGCACATCAACATCCATATCATTTTCTTCTTCCAAAGGTGTAGCAATATTATTTCGAATATAAAAGGTGAATACTTCTAGAAGCATGTCTCTGTTAGTGACAGTATTGGGATTTCCTCCACCCATTGCCTTCTTGATATCAGCCGCTAACTGGTATATTAAAGTTCTGTCTTCATTATTTTTTGCAGAAAAATTAATTTTTCCTTCTATTCCTTTATTCTTGTCTTTCCTAGCATCATTTCTCCTCTTTACAGCAGCTGGGTTATCTTTTAAATATTTTTGTTTTTCTGTTTGTGGAGCATTTTCATTGATTTCAATAAAGGGTTCCATGACAAAAACAACTAATTTTGATTTTGATTTTACCTCCAAAACATAGGTTCATGAACTTTGCAAAACTTATTTTGGAATAACAGGAAGGGGTGACAGGATGAAAGATACTTTCATTTTTCTTGGAACTGATCATATCTGATATTGTTGTATTCATGAAGAATGTTTATGTCATTAATAATTGTTAAAAGTTTCACCTTTTCAACAATAAGTCAAATTCTGCATTGCTATCAAAATGACAAACAACCATTTCACACCCATAGTCTGTTGATAATCATGCCATGATTTAACAGGGGTAAAATTATGAAGTATACTTTAGACTGTCGTAAAATATATAAAGTCAAATTATTTAAATTTGTAGTTCATTTATCTCTGACACAATATAAAACAAATTGTACATTTTTTTATTTGCCAAACTAATCATGTAGAATTATACACCTATGTAAACCCCCTTAGATTAACTCACTAAAATAAGCGCCAGTTTCATTCATGATACATCATTTACACACACAAATTATTGTCTCTGAAAAATGGAAAACCAAAGCATTTTGTCTTTATCTGTTACTGAGGAACAGAGGTTAGCAATACAAGCTTTTTTCAACCACAATGACTGGGATTTTAATGAAATAAGCCAGACAAACCATAATAATGAAAATGAGGAAAATGAAGAAACTGACACAGTTGAAGCTGAGGGAAATGAGATTGAAAATAGGTCTGAAGATAACATTAATGTGACCGACCAGAATGTTGATGATGACGTATGCCCGGAATGTTTTTGTTTACCATGTGTAACTAACAACAAAGCATGGCTAGGAAATGGACAAATTGCACACAATAGAAATAGTGGAATAAGGAGACATAAATACAAATTGTTCTGGAGAATGATGCAAGATCGAGGTGCATGGAGTCATCCTAGATATTTGAGTAAAAAAGCAGGTTGTTAAACAGGGGTAGAGTGGATGACAGTGTTGTAGTAGTCAGGCGTGAAGTCATGCCTGATTGTGTATTAAATCTTGTCAGGGATCTATATCCTAATCCCAGATCTAAGCCATATATGGGACATAAGTGGTACTAAATACAATTTACTTAAATCTTAAATCTTTTTCATCTTTTATTTTTTGGATGATCCTGTATATAGTGCTTGATGTTTTGATACACACACAATAGTGATAATTCATTGTTTATTTCTTGATAATATTAACTTGTGGAATTGAAGTTGTGTTTTCATGATTTTTCAATCTTTTGGATAATTATTACACAGAAAACTGGCAAATATTCTACAAGCAACTGAAAGGTAAGAAATTCTTACATTTTCTCTGTTCAAACAACTGACATGTGGGTTTGTTTATAAACAAAGTCAGCTGATCACAAACTCCTCCCAAAAATTCAAATATTTACTAAAGATTAGCTCACTTCAGACTTTTTGAAGTAACAATTAGCCAAATTATACATTTTTACAACTAGAAATTTTGAAATCTGGAGTTATTTTGATATATCTTGCAGTGTTGCCAAATATAAAATTTTAAACTTCCTAATATCTTAGATATTGCAAAAAACATGCCTCTGATGTGGACACAGCCTTATTATATGACATATTCTGAAAACCAGGGGAAGCAACCCTTTTATACCCTTGTTGCTGGTTTAAGTCACATCAAAGTGATAGTCCGAGATTGTATTCAAGAACCCAATAGCCAGAACTTCGGTGCAGGCCCGAAACCGATTTTATTTAAACACTTACAACATCTCAATTTCAGTACATTTTGTTAAAACTTACGGAATATCTCCTTTAGCATAGCTCTGTCCTTAGCTGATTTTCGCTTTCCTATTAATATCATATTAGTAATTTGTTCTCGATCAACTTTTATACATATTTAAGTTTAAAGATTTCCGTACATCTGATTTGATCTGTACTGAAGAGACATAAGTTGTCGAAATGCGCTTATGCAGAAACAAAATTCACAGTGACTCCGGTATTTTGTTATAAGAAATTCAAAAATATAAAAAGTACAATTAATAATCCAGATGAAAAAGTTGCAAGGAATTGGTCCTGTGTTAAATCTCATATACAAGCTTTTTTGACTTGTGTAAAAGAAAGTAAGGCTGAAATATAAATAAGGTCATGAACGCAAGAGTGGGAACCCCAAACCGAGAAGTTAAGGCGAAAACGGAAGAATCTGTTGTTGTCAACATTAAGAAATATTAACATGGGCCATGCCAAACTACTTGCCACCTCGGCTGGAATCAGAGGACGACACTGTTGCTGAAAACCATGTTTAGTGGCTCAAATAAATACTAGAAATGAAAGGGATGAAGCCCTTGTCAATCTAAGATGATTCTGTCTTATTGTTCTCGGCGCAAAGATATTGTAAAAGACAACATGCAAATAGCTAATGAACTTCAGAAATACACTATTTTGAGAGAAAGGGGACGGTTACATCTTTTATTTTTTACTCCAAGAAATTGAGGAAAAGGTTGAGTTATTGAGAACCGCGTATGCACAAATATTTCGTCTGCTTTAGTCACGTCCGATAATATTTAAGACAGAATATACAACTACTAAGGTTATCTTTGATTTGATTACAATTTTATATGTTTACAGAATCTTTGATAAACGAATTAATATGTATGTGGGATTAACGTACTCATTGTATCTCCAAGTTGTATATAACAGACCCGGCTTTGTTTTTTTATAGTTTTTTTTCTGCGAAAAACTGATGATTAGCCAGTAGAAATACGATTACATATAACCACAATGTATTACATATATACTTAAGTACTAACAGTTAAACAATTGCAATATCGATCTAATTTTCTAGAACTTTAATTTGTTTATCAACTTTTATACGTTCAATCTGTTATTTTTTTAATTAAGATTTGTCAATTATTGATTTTTTTTTCATTTTGTGACAAAAAATAAATGTGTAATTTTGATTGTTTTACTTTGCAATTTTCACTTACTATTATCCATCGGCTAGAATAACCCCCGTGCATTCCTGACTTGCCAACCCACCCACCACCATAACCTCCACACAGTATTGGAACAGGTCCCATTTATAGACCCTCCTAACGAAATTTTCGCTTTTACTCACGTTTATCTACAGGTGGTTCAAAATGTTGATTCAATCAAAAGACAAATACAAAATGGTATTTTTCGTACCTGTTAATTTTCTCTCCACCTTCAAACTGTTAACAGTTATCATCAAAATTATTAATCAAAATGATAAAATTACACAGATGACTATACTGATGACATCTTAGTTGAATCTTATGACTCAAAATATACTTTAATTTATGTATTTAAGTAGGAACTTTACAATCTTTAAGTTAACCTTGAGGCAACTTAAATCTACAACTTCGCCTAAAAACTTACAAATAAAATATTACGATTCATTCCGTGCCATAGGTACATCTGCCGTTTGTTTTTGTAAGTCGGCCATACGCATGAAGACACTGACGCTGAATTAAGCAGAATCGCAGACCTTCTGAGACGAAATGATGCAGAAACCATCCAAGATCTGAAGAAACTACTGATTCCTTCCTTGTCATTGGAACATCTGTCGTTTTTGTATATCGGCCATACACATGAAGACATTGACGCTGAATTTAGCTGAATCGCAGACCGTCTGAGACGAAATGATGCAGAAACCATCAAAGATCTGAAGAAACTACTGATTGGTACATCTGCCGTTTTTGTGTGTCGGTCATACGCATGAAGACATTGACGCTGAATTTAGCCGAATCGCTGACCTTCTGAGACGAAATGATGCAGAAACCATCCAAGATCTGAAGGAACTACTTCCTGATTCCGAGAAAGTTGTTTCGGAATATGACATCAAAGAGTTGTTAGAACCATTCAGTTCAGAAATCACACTTTAACACTTAACTACAAGTGTATCATAGATCCAGCATCACATTTTTGTTCCACGACCCCATTATTTCAATCATCTCTCTGTGAAAGTGTTCAAGATTGGCTAGATTTATCAAATGTCTCGGCTCGCTGCACACCTATCCAATATAGGTTTTTAATTTCTCCATTTCTTCGAGCGTGTTCACACGTGTTTTTCATTATTATTTTTTACTTTACCCTTGACAAAGACATTACATGTCGAAATATTGGGCTGTTTGACCCCTTTTTATCTTTTAGATTCAGATGTACTTTTATATTTGTTTTAACTTTGACTGTGCCCATTTTAGGTGGTTAACCACTCTCTTGACTATTGTATTTTTACATTTTATAACCACCTTGCAACACTTTTTTTGTAAATGTCAAATATAAAGATAAAGATAAAGATAATTTTATTTAACCAATCAAGGTGCCCATTGCTGAGCAGAATTAATCAATACAAATGAATAAATGAAAATACATATAAACATACAAAGTATGAACATAATGAAACAGTGAACATAATAAAAATGATAATTTGGTTGATTAATTGGAACATAAATAATATCAAAAATAGGATACAAGAAAACTGAAGTGAGATATACAATAAAGTACATTATATCAATTATATATACAAATATACAATATTGTACTACAGAAGTCACACTGTAATCAAACCATTTCATTCCCCCAAATAATGTTAATTTTTGCAATTGAATTTATGCCATTAATATTAAAATTCATAATAATAATTATAATAATAAGGTCACTGGGGGTCTGCCTCCAATATTTTATTTCTTCTCTCAAATAAGACTGATAATAGTTTATATAAATTTGAGATAACAAATTTATCCTCTGTTGACATTAGCCATATAAATTTATTTATTTCTGAAAGGGTTTCAATATTTTTAAATTTCTGGTAAACTTCCTTGAAATAGAAATTGCGTTCTTTCTCATAACTTTTACATTTAATCAAAAAATGAATTTCATCTTCAATATCTGAATTACATGTTTTACAAATTCGGTCTTTAACTTCTAAATGCATATATCGACCCATTTCAATTTGAAGTGGGTGATCACTAATTCTATATCTTGTTAACTGTCTCCTTTGTTCTCTATTACCAATAAGTAGATATGGTTCAAAAGAAAAATTAGTTTTAAATTGTCTGTATGTTCTCAACTTATTTCCTTGGTTTAATGCTTTTCTTTGATCATTAAATAAATTAGCTTTCCAGAATTCTATAAACTTAGAATGCAATTGAAATTTAACTTTATTGATTATCTGAGTGGTTTTAAATTTTTCTGGGTTTTGGAAAAAAAAATTCCAAATTCAAATATCTAAATATTGCTTTAATGCATCCCACCCAAGAATCTTTATTTTTATCTAACATACATTCAGACATTTTAAATGCTTCAAATAATAAGGAATTTGCTCTGTCAACAGTCTTTACAATATAGCACCAGTATTTAATTAAATTTATTATAACTGAATATATTAGGGGCAGATTACCCAGTTCACCTCTACATCCATCATTTGATGACCTTATCCTAACACCTAAACTAAACTTGCAAAATTTGGTGTGAAGTTTCTCTAAGAGGAGGGAGTTTATTTCCTTATTTAAATATTTATCCATATTACTTGAGAATTTAGTTGGAGAAAAATACCCCCAGATCTCGGACCCATATAATAAAATTGGTTTAATTGTATGATTAAAAATATGTAACAAAATTTTTGCATTTGGAACAACATCGGAAAAGGCCTTTCTTAATTTAAAAAAGGCCTTGTTACCTTTATTAAATAATTCATCTTTAGCTGCAGAAAAACTTCCAGATGATGTAAAAATAATTCCTAAGTACTTGTATTTTTGTACATTTTCTATGCGTGTATCCTTATATTTAATTTCAATATTGGATTTACGCCCACCTTTATTGAAGACCAATATTTTTGTCTTATTGAGATTAACATTCATTTTCCAATCATTTGAAAAAACTCCCAATTTATCAACACAGGTCTGAAGTCCCTTTGCAGATGTGGACAACAGAACCACATCATCTGCATATAATAAACAGTTTATATATTTAGATTCTAGTTTCACTGGGTCACAGGATGTGTCAAAGTAATTTGGTAAATCATTAGCAAAAATATTAAACAAATTAGGGCTCAAACTGTCCCCTTGCCTAACACCTAAGCCACACTTGAAGAAATCTGTTCTTACTTTGTCTACCTTTACACAGACATGAGAATTTGAATACATGTCTTTAACAGTATTATAAAATTCTGACCCCACTCCAAGTAATTTCAATTTATAAAACAAATGCAAATGGGAGACTGACGGGAAGGCTTGTTTAAAGTCAACGAAGCATGCATAAAGTGGCTTGGATTCATTTTTTACATATTTTTGAATCAATGAGTTGACTACAAACATGTGATCACTTGTTCTGCAGCCTTTAACGAAACCAATTTGTTCTGGTTTTATTATATTATTTTCAATTAAAAACTTTGAAAGTCTATTATTTAAAATCTTATTAAACAGTTTTCCAATATTGTCTCCAATGGCAATACCTCTGTAATTTGCTGGATCATGTTTGGAACCAGACTTTAATAATGGGCTAATATAACTCAAACCCCATGACTTTGGGTATGACCCATGAGTAAAAATAAGATTAAACAATTTACAGAAAGATGACACTAAATGGCTTTGACTGTATTTAATCATCTCATTAGATATCTGAGAGAAGCCTGAAGCTTTTGAATTTTTCATTGAAGAAGCAGCTTTACTTATTTCAGCATTAGTTATTTTGTAATCAAGTTCATTAAAAACAATTTCGTTTTCCCATTTCTTTAATTTTGAATAAATATTATCTTCATCATTTGATGTTTTTCCTTCTGCATTTAAGTCTTTAAAGTCTTTAAACCAATCAGTGACTTCAATATTAGTCCCGGCACCTGAATCGGTTTTCAGGGGCTTCGGCTACAGAGCTGCCGGGCGCGTCCCCAGGTGGTGGATAGGGGAATGCCCTGTCTATGCGGGGTAGTCAGGTCATAATACGGAAAGCCTGGCCGCGAACCATTGTAGCCAAACTGTGTGGAGAAACGCCACGCTCCATGCAGTATAAAGACCCCTTTTATATTTCTCTAAAGAGAGCAGACGCACTGGGTGTCGTATGGAAGGCTAAATTTCCTGCCCCTACCCATTTCTCCAATTTTCCAGTGGCAGTCAAAAGGCGTTGCCCAGGTTGTCCCTTCCACCTTTATTTCTTTCTTCTGATACTTTCAATTTTTTGAATTGATTAACTTGTTCTCGTCCTGATATAGCTGAAATATTGCTCATTAGACGTTATAACTAAACAATCAATCAATATTAGTCTCATCTTTCTTTTCAGGTGTATTATTGTCTGTTGTTTTTAATTTTTCTAATAATTTCCAATATTCCTTTGGATTTTCTTCATGTAATGATTCTAGTTTTTGAATTAAATTGTGTTTTAACTCTCTTGCTTTTTTGCGTCTGGTCTTTCTATATAGTTTTAAGTATTTAAAGAAAGACCCGCGGATAATTGGATCACTATTATGTTTTTCTAAGAGGGATGCTTTATAATATAATTCTTTTTTCATGGTACTTAAGTCTTGATCAAACCAAGGCTTTGGCTTTTTCTTTTTGCATTTCTGTCTGACAACATTATTTTTCTTCCTTAAAGATTTATTGGCTGCCGTAACAAGAATATTATTAAGGTCCTCAGCAGCTTTATTTATCATGGATGGGTCGTATACATTTTTATTATAAACGAAAATCATTGACTGTATAAAATCAGAATTTAATGCACTTTGAAAACTTGATGGAGAGTTGTCATCCCTAGTGAATTTATCTGGCATTGGGACTCCAGATGAAACCAAAACAGGATTATTATAACAACATCTGATTAAACAGTTTAACTGACAATGATCAGAGAACTCTGGATAAAAACTATTCACTTTAAAATATTTGATAGATGTCAATAATTCCTCTGAAACTAACATGTAGTCTACAGTACTACTACCTAATGGTTGATAACAAGTGTAAGCAACCATTAAGTCTCCAAATTATCTGCCATTCAGAATTATCAAGTGAGAAGAGATACATAGATTCAAAAGATCTTTGCCTCTAGCATTTATAATTTTATCTTTGTTAAACCTTGACATTAGAACCTTATCACAAATATAATTTTCAAAAATTGGCAAGTGTTTATTGGAGTCCATTACAATATGGTCTAATTCTAATCCTGTTCTTGCATTTAAATCCCCCATTACCAAAATTTTTCCTTGTTGTGAATAATTTATGATGTCATTTTCTACTAATTCCAAAATGTCATATTCTAACTTCTTAGAATAGCTAGAATTCTCAGGAGGGTTATAAACAAAACATAAAAAAAGATTGTCCGAGAGACCAAAAAAGGACTTGGATAATTCCAACCAAATATAGTCATTAGTACCATGTTTTAAAAACTTAACCCCTGGTCTAACAGTATTTCTGACATATATTGATAACCCACCAAAGCGTTTACCATTTTTTTAGATTTAGATATTATTAAATGAACTGGCTTGGGGAAATCTTTATGTTCCAAACAATAGTCCGGATCACAGTGTGTCTCCTGCAGACAAAAAATATCATGTGCTTCCAACTTCTCAACAAAAAGTGGATCCATAAATTTATTAAATCCTTTGCATTTGAACCCATTTATATTCCACGAGGATATTTTAAGGGACCGACCATTTAACTTGAAGGGGGTGGGCTATGGTTTTTTTCTAAAAAAAATATTTTGGATCTGATTTTATGTGAAAAAAATATTTTGGCTGCCAATATGATGAACAAAAATTTTCTGAATGAGGCTTTCTGCCCAAAAAAATAATGTTAATTTTGAAAAAAAATATTTTGTTGATACGCGTGCAAAAAATAAATAATTTGT
>MJUU01068828.1:4826-22837 GCA_002080025.1 Modiolus philippinarum
AAAAAAAGTAAACAACTGATTTATTTTAGGCCAATATTTTTTTGTCTCGTCAGCAACGAAAGACGCGGAAAGAGAGACATATGAACACAAAGTATGATGGTGGCAGCGGCCTAAACTTTCATGTTAAGTTTTTGTGATTAGGTCATTTTCTCAGTAACTATAAGTTGTAGGTCAATGATATTTTGTATATTGGCTGGTCTTGAGTAGTACAAGACAGTCTGCTTTATGGCTTTTGTCCTTGACCACAATTTCATGGTCTAGTGAGGATGTTACATTGTAAGTATTTGTGATTAGGTCATTTTCTCAGTGACTATAAGTGGCAGGTCAGTGGTATTTGGTATATTGGTTGATCTTGCGTAGTACATGACAGTATGTCATATGGCTTTTGTCCTTCACTTCAACTTCAGGGTCTAGAGAGCATGTTAACTTTTTGTGATTAGGTCATTTTCTCGATAACTATATGTGGTAGATCAATGATATTTGGTATATAGGTTGATCTTGCGTAGTATATAACAGTCTGCTATATGGCTTTTGTCTATGACCTCGATTTCACGGTCCAGTGATCATGTTAAATTTGGTACGTGGGTTTCTCTTAGATGGAACATGACAGCCTGCTATTTGGCTATAGCCCTTAACTTTATTTCCACGGTTTAGTGAACATTTGGTTTTTCAGTATCTACTGTATGTTTGGTAGGTCACTGATATTTTGGTTTTGGGTGCTACATGACAGTTTGCCCTATTGCTTTTGCCAGTTACCGTAATTTCACAGTCTAGCGAACATGTTAAGTTTTCTAATTTAGTCAGTTCGAGTTTTCTCATCAATTTTGCGACCAAGTGGGGACGAGCAATACATCAATTTGGGTCCACACTTGTATGAGAGAAAAAGAAAAGATATTAACCAACCTTGGTGTGTAATGTAGTTGTGTTTATCGCATCCCACCGGAAATCGAATTATTTTATTGCATCCATCCAAAAAAATGAAACTAGACTTTATACCCCGTGATTTAGAGGTCTATTTAAACCGACATCGACCGATACAAAAGATCGTTATTGTTTTATCATATAATTAAAAACAAAATATATTTTACAATAATCTGTTAAAATAAAATTCATCAATCTTCACGAAAGTTGAAAATTCTTGATTAAAAGCAAAATTCAAGAGAACCGACCTTAAATTTTTGTAAATTTGACAAAAGTTGGACAAACCGAAGACTTATTTGCCTCTTTTGACATTTCGGTAATATTTGACTTCCAAAGACACCTTCATAACGGACCAAATCAGAAATTCCGTACTCGCGAAATATGTCTTGACCAATCACAATTCCAGAATGCCGCACAATTTCTGAATTGGTCCATCGTGAACTATGCTTTGTGACTGACAGTGTATATGTTTTTATAGGTGGTAAACGGTTATTTTCGTGTATTGTGATTTTCATTTTCAGGGGTTCCGTGATTGATTAATGCCCTTATTTCACTTCTTACTTCTCGTTCATCAACTTTTATATTTCCTTTTTTTTTAAATTTTTTAGACCTTCATCCTTGACATAACATTATCTACATAGTATATATAATCCGAAATGCTGATAAAATAGATATGACACACATTCATATCGTGAAAATGTCACCTACATCCAGTTCATGATTTTGTCTCAACAATTAACCATATCACATGGATAGCCATAGGAATTTATTGTACAAAAAGGTCAATATAAAAAGTAATGACTGAACTGTCTCGGCCTATTGATCCAATATCCTTGATGTGAATAGGTCGCCCGGTCAAGAGAAGCAATTGTAAGTTTGAAAAAGTTTGACAAAAAACAGAACAATTACTTTCTTCAAGATTGTGCTGACCGATTTTTTTTACTGTTGCTCACTGCTTGTTGTATTAATGAAAGGAAGATACCTGGAAACACTTACAATGGCCGAACATTGCAATCACATGCCACAATCAACCAGGGAACTGCACAAGAAAAACAATAAAATGACAAAATACAAACATAGATAACGATAGAAACTCGGGATAGCCGGACTTGGTACCGGCACTGGCAACAGCCAGCGGTAGGGTTAAACCGGTTTATGGGTACCCAAACCTTGTATGTTTATCTTTGTCATTCTCAACATTTCTATGGTAAATTACCCATCTGTAGCGCTAAAAGATTTAATATGATATTGTTTATTAATTGTCTGTATCATGTTTCTTCCTGTTACGTTCCCGAGTATCGGATGGTACAAACCATTAGATTTATGTTGTAATGTATTGCTCGTTGTTGTATAACAGCTCGATATCCTCAGGTACTAGCTCACTGCCTCACCTTTCAAAACAGTGTTTTAATAAGGTAGAAGTTTATTCACTTAATGTTTCAGTTGCAAAGCCAATATCTAATTTCATAATAAATTGATTAAATAGCTATAATCATTTATTTTTAACTACATCAAAACAAAATCTGTAGAGAAAATATCCAAGATACTATTCAAAACAAAAACTAAGAGTTTTTTTAAGATATTCCAATAGTTTATGATATTTCTTAGTGTTAACATCAAAATCTTAGGCCCGTTTTTTATAAAATGGAAAATTATTCAAGGGAGGTAATTAGCGATATTAATTAAAAAAAGATTGCGTAGATTCTTTGTTATCATTGTCAGTGCTATATCAACAACACCTGTCATAATTATTGCCCTAATCAACACAGATTACACAGTCTGAATAACTTATTTCCCTGTCAAAATGATACTTGAGGTGATTGACACAAATCAATAAACGGACATTCACAACAATTTCACCTGACCAATATTGCGGTTGAAAACGGTGACCTTCTGGGGGGGGGGGGGAGTCATGCTTACCAGCGGGTGGAGGGACGTTTTTGTGGGTTGACCTAGCAAATGGGGTCACTTGACATATATACCAATGAAACTTTAAAATGGCACAACCATCCCAACTTTTGGATATATGAAGCTTAGTCGTAGTATCTATTGTTTCTGCAGCAACCTGGCACAGGCACTTGGGTCCGGGATATTTTTTCTTCCTTATTTATCAATTAAATGACGTAAATGAACTCGTCTGACATGCCTCGATGTGAAATAACGACTTTTAAACTATGCCCCATTTTCCTATATATACTCTTTATTCCTCTTTTTAGAGGAGTATATATAGGAAAATGGGGCATAGTTTAAAAGTCGTTATAGGAAAATGGGGCATAGTTTAAAAGTCGTTATTTCACATCGAGGCATGTCAGACGAGTTCATTTACGTCAAAAAGAGGAGTATATATAGGAAAATGGGGTATAGTTTAAAAGTCGTTATTTCACATCGAGGCATGTCAGACGAGTTTATTTACGTCATTTAATTGATAAATAAAGAAGAAAAAAATATCCTGGACCCAAGTCCCTGTGCAACCTGGCTAACAAAAAGCGCCTCATTATTTTAGTAGTATAGATGTGTATCTGAAATATCAACTACGATCATGATAGACAATTGAAGTGAGAATTCCAAAGGAGTATCTGACTTTTTAGAAATTCACTTTTATCATTTTTATTGATTTTCAACACTTTTTCATCAGCTTGACTAAGCATTTAATAAAAGCTCGTTATATTAGTTCATAGTGTAAAAAAAATGGTATTACAGGAAACATCTACAATGGCTGAAAATTACAGTCACATGCCACAATCTGCCAGGGAACTAAACAGGAAAAACACAAACAGGACAAAAGACAAACGTAAACAATGATAGGAACTCGGGACAGCCGGACTTGGTACCGACACTAGCAAAAGCCAGCGGTAGGGTTAAACCGGTTTATGGGTACCAAAACCTCCCTGTATCTTTCTGTCATTAGGTTTTCTTTTTCGCTCACCTGGCCTTAAACAGCTATTACCATCACTTGGCGTCAGTCGGCTTCATTCTGTCGTCTGTCCGTCCGTCTTAATTTATTTTCAAAATTCTTCCCGTTTGAAACCGCAATGCAAATTTCAACCAAACTTTGAATGAATCATAACCAGGGTATCTTAATTTAAAATTATGTTCGATTAGTCCGAGGACCAAACAACATGGCTGCCGCTACTAAGAATAGCACTTAGGGTTAAATTGCTGTTTTTGGTAAATGACTAAAAACCATTTCAGATATAAACTAGAGGATGACATGCCCCCGCGCAAGGCTGAATCAAATTGGGACTTTTAAGTAATATTTGTGTCTGTAAGACACATATGATGCTCCTGCTAAACACATGTTATTCTAGGTTGCACAGATTAACTGTGTACCCTCGATTACTAAATCACCAAAAAATTCAAAGTTGAACAATGTATATTTTTGAAAAAAAAAAACGAAATCAAAATACATACAACATGCACATCTTCAATATAGTACAAATAAACTGCAAAAAAAGCTTCCTAGCATCAAAACTCTAGGAGGAGTAGTGCGGACAATCTGTGTACCCTCTATTAAAAATTCGTCCAATAAATGACCAAGTTCAACAATGTGTATTTTTTCCAAAAATGCATCAAAATCAAAATCCTTCCCACATGCACATCTTCAATATAAGTACAAATTATCAGCAAAATAAAAACTTCCTAGCATAAAAACTTTAGGAGGAGTTGCGTGGACACACTATGTACCCCCTATTACTAAATCACCAAAAATGACTAAGTTCAACAATGTATAATTTTGACAAAAATTAACCAAAATCAAAATCCTTATCACATGCACATTTTCAATACAGGTACAAAAGATCTGCAAAATACAAACTTCCTAGCATCAAAACTGTAGGAGGAGTTGCGCGGACAAACTGAAATCACTAAAAAATGACAAGTTCAACAATGTATATTTTTGACAAAAATTAACCAAAATCAAAATCCTTACCACATGCATATCTTCAATATAGGTACAAATGATCTGCAAAATAAAAACTTCTAACATCAAAACTGTAGGAGGAGTTGCGCGGACGAACTATGTACCCTCTATGAAAAATCACCAAAAAATGGCTAAGTTCAACAATGTATATTTTTAACAAAAATGCACCAAAATCAAAATCCTTATCACATGCACATCTTCAATATATACAAAAAATGTATACAAATGATCTGCAACATAAAAAAACTTTCTAGCATAAAAACTGTAGGAGGAGTTGCGCGGACCAACCATGTATCCCTCTCGGACTTACGGAAGAACGGAAGACGGACTGACAGACGAACATGGGTAAAACAATATGCCTCCGACTTATCGTCGCGGGGGCATAACAATTTGACATGATGTAAAATGATTAGCATGACAAGATCAACCTGCGTTGCAATATTCAAGCAAATATGATAACCCCATTTTGGAGTTATTGCCCTTTTTATGTAAAATTTTTAAAAGTGTGATTTTTTTTTAAATATTGTCACAGAAACTATAACAAATAGAGGTCAAATGTAAATTGCAAAAATGTTCAGCATATGAAAATATACCCAACTGGAAATTTTGGAGAAAATCTAAATACCCATACAAGTATTAGCTTTCCAAAAAGCTAGTCTGACGTCAGTATTCTTTTACTTAGACAATAAAAGGAATATTTTGTTTGATGATTTACTAGAATTTCCAAGCTACATAATCGTAACGGCAACCAAACAACACTATCAGTATAATTCAACATATTGCGTTATTCCTGATAAAGGATATCATAATTGTAAAGTCTAATATGCATGCAATTTGTATTGTATTATCATCATTTTGTATATATGTTTTGTTTGTCTGTCTCTTGTTACAGTCTTGTACTGTCAGAGTGTATTAATAAAATTTGAAATCTGATGTAAGGACATACTTAACAAATGAACTGGTTTCTTTGTCTTTCATTCTGACAAAATCAGTAGAACAAGTTTAGCTTTTTTAAAAAGTTTCCCGGTTAATAACAGCCATTTAAATTAATTGCAATAAATAAGTTGCGTTGTTGATATGCAAAATAAAAGTGTTTGTGTTATGTTGCTTCTATATCCTAACTTCAAAAACGATTTTAATTGCCAGCATTGTTTTCCGTTCTCACATCAAAAATTTTTTTAGAAATTGTTTGTGTAATGAACTTCGACAACGACATGATTGTGACGGATGCGAACTATCCTCGTAGTTTCTGTGTTTCATACCATTTTCGATAATTTAAACAGTATAGAAATGCAAAGTATCCTTTATTAATGGTTCGAAGCGAAGTAAAACCAGCATTAACATGAACCTGTGCTACTATAGCCTTCCACAAAATTTCATTGAAGTTCGTTTTTTGTGATGTCTTTGTAAAGTCGGGGCGCAGTCAGTCAAAACAGCCAAATTTTAACTGTTAACTGTTTTCGGGAAAATTCAAGACAGTTAGCCTATTAATGAAATAAATTTTGCCCCCGCCCTTTTTGAACAAGTCAGGGACTATATATACTCCCTGAACAAGTCAAGGTTTGAAGTTTCATTTGTAGCTGAGCACCCCCCCCCCCCCTTTCAGCTGATTGACAATGGACAATAGTTTTCTTTTTTTACCATAGCTGCAAACAACCGAATCGAATTCCCAATTAAAAGAAAAGATAAAACGGTGATAGTGATGTCATGACAGCAAATCGTTACTTTAAGGATTGTTATAAACCGTGTCAACTGCGTCGTTATTGTCAAAGTGAAAGTAACTGGTAAAATTAATTGAACATGTGCAGGAACATACAACACAAACAAAAAGACAAAAAATATGTTAGAATTATTTCTATCGATTCTTGAATCTGCAGTAAAAAATTCTTCAAATATTGATGTCTCGATGGTTTTTCCGTAACATGTGTCTTGATTTATAGCCGATCGGTACACAGGCACTTTGGTCCAGGATATTTTTTCTTCTTTATTTATCAATTAAATGACGTAAATGAACTCGTCTGACATGCCTCGATGTGAAATAACGACTTTTAAACTATGCCTCATTTCTCTAACAAGGCAAGAATGTGAAAGTAATTCTAAAAATAGTGCTTACCGGTATCCCCGCTATTTTCCGCTATAAAAAATCGTGTCTGATGACGCCTGCGATTTCTCCGATTTCCATCCGACCTTGGCTACTTATCAAGCACAAAATTCCCATTAGACGAAACGTTTAAACGGTCTCAGTCGTGTTTGTTTTCTCAGGTGATCAGATTTTTTATCCGGGACGGAAGTACTTTCAACTTTACAAGGGGCGCAACTTTTCCCGCAATCTGAGGACTTCCGAGTGTACTGAAAACAAGGTAAAGTATAAATGAGTTACGAACAATGGTAAATATTGGATACGCAAAATAATCAGGAAAGAAACGGTAATTTATTTGTTCAGAGTATAGATGAAGATCAGGTAGAAGCATACAATTTAATATTAGGTGGTCATAATTTGTGCGTGACAGGTCAAGCTGGCACAGGCAAATCATACGTAGTAAAAAACAGCAGTTAAAGAGTTGAGAAAAAGGGGGATGCGTGTTGCATTGACATGTTCAACTGGCATTGGGACGACAGTCTTTGAAGACGAAAACGCTTGCACTGTAGACAAATGGGCTGGGCTAGAGGATGGTCGGCATGAAAATGACGCACTTTTTCATTTAATAATGAGTGATGAAAGGTACATCAAGGTGAAAAATGAAATACAGAGAGCTGAATACCTGTTCATTGATAAAGTGTCAATTATCAGCAGAAAAATGTATAACCAAGTAGAATTCATAACAAGAAATGTCAGAAATAGCCCAGAATACTTTGGAAATTTAACAGTTGTCTTGTCAGGAGACTTTTGGAAGTTACCTCCTGTGAAAAATGAATTGTACTGGGATTTTGGCCACCATTCTTTTACCACACCCTGGTTTGATACAGTATTTCCTCATCGTATTAATCTCAGTATCATACACAGACAGAGTGACACAATATTAATAAATGCTATTAATGATCTTGAACGTGGCAATCCCGCACCTACAACAATAGCTTTTATGAATTCAGTTACTAGACCCCTGTCTGATGAAATGGCAAAAATATATGTGCATCTTTTTGCAAGAAACATTGATTGAGATGATAATGACAATAGGGATATTAATAGAAATATAGAGGTTGAATCTGATTTATCAGGCATTGAAATGGATATACTAACTTTAATTTAATTGATGAAATGGAAATACCTGAACATATTCAATCCACCTTAAACAGGTGTATTTCTGAATTTTTTTTGACACCCCTTTAGAAACCGCAAGTGTTGCTTTCAAGAAAGAAACATTGAAGGTATTAGTAAAATTTGAAAATTGGTATAAAAATCAAGAAAATTTTCTGCTTAATTTAGAGGAAAAGGTTTTTCCTATTAATAAGGCTAAATTTGCACCAAAAGATTTCCATGACTTATTCTGACTATCAAACATACATGTCATCTGAAAAGTTTCATTCTGAAACATTGCAACTTAGTAGGAATTATCTCTCCGTTACACAAGAGAACTGTTATCAACTTTTGAAAACCTTAGTTTTTCTCGGGCAGAGAGATGTAACAGAAAAAGTAGACAATAGAACTGACAAAGAAATCATTGGTACTTTGAAAAAAATAACAACAGCCGAAAATTTAACAGGACCAGCTAGGGGAAAAAATCGTTATGTAGGTTGTTTTGTTATTGCGAAATTGAAATACAGAAACTCTCGTGTATTAAGGAATTCGCTATTTGCTAACGGTAAGGATGAAGTTGTCAAAATTGCACAATTTAAAGCAGACCTTTTTATTCTTTGAGTATTACATACAGTGAACTTGCTGCTGTAACAAAATATCCTGAGAGTCTTGAGGAGACCCAAAGAAAGCAAAATATTTCTGAAAGCCTGTGTAACATTAATGATGATGTATTTGACTTTTTCATTCAACTTGAGAGGTGTTCTAGGGACTTAATGACAAATGAAAATCTTCGACTTTTTTATCTTTATACAAAAATGCATGCTGGAAAGCACCGAGCATAAGAAGGCATTTCTGAAGGTCTTTTTTCATGATGACAATGGCTTTGTTGAAGATTTCTGCTTATCAGACTGTAAATTTTGTAATATTTTGAAATCAGTTTTCAATGATGTTATTTCTTTGTTCGTGAAAGTTTCTGTTTCACAATTTCGAAAAGACTTTCTTACATCTCTCAACATTGAAAAAACAAAAGCCTTGCGAAAAAAATGTAGTCAAAAAAGCCAACAAAAGACAAAACAGCTAAATATGGATTTTATACTTCACGATAACTCTAATAATAAAGAGGTCTCACATCTGATCTGACACAAGGGACAGAAAAAATACATAAAACATTTACAAAGACACAACTGCTTTGTCTGTGTGAAGCTCACAATGTTAAATGCAAAAAGAACACAAAGAACAAAGAAATAATTGAAAAATTACGGGACAAAATATTAGAAAGTGCATGTACTAGTATACCAAATCCTGAAATACTTAATGTTCAGAAAGATTCAGACAAAATTAAAACAAACATTGCAATAAACCCTTCTTTCCAGGCAATGGAAAATGTTATGGAACAAGAGAGTGAGGAGGTTGCAATCTGTGATGCAATGGGTAAACAGATGGAAGCAGGTCCAAGTAGTAGAGGTGACCATACAATCCCCCATACCCCTATAATAATTGTAGGAAAGGAAAAAGACTCGCAAAAAAGGGTTCGTCGCCAAAAAGGAGTAACACTTTGGAAAAAAACACAGATGTTACTGATGAATTACGTCAAGAGCAGCCTGCTCAAGAGTTAGGTAAAGACCAGCAAGTTGTAACAAGAAAAGGTAAAAGAACAAGAAGTCAAACAAGTAAACTACAAGCTAGTAAGACAGATAAAAGTCAGACGAAACGGACAGCTGCAAATCCTAACGAGAGGCTCTCAAGAGACTGTATCGCTCACCTGGACCATGGCCAATACATAACTTCAAATCAACTTATATGTTAAAGGGTCTCATTTTCAAACTATGTAACTAAACATTTATATTATATGATCCAACTTTAATTAAACTATTTTCCCTATTACATGCCATCTTGAATAAGGGATGGATCTGCAGGACACAATTTTAAAGAAAATTAAGTATTGTGCCAAAGTTTATTTCCAACTGGCCAAATGGTTTTAAAGAAGAAGATCTTTGAATGTACTCCTATATTAAACTTTGTCTCCAATTGGTAGCCAATTTGCATAAGGTGCAGACTTGAAGGACATCTGTTTTGAAGGGGACTATCTAAGATACATTAATGTGACTAGCCAAGTTGTTTCAGATAAAAAATTCTTTGTATGCTCTTTCCATACAGTCGAGTAATAAATTAAGTTCCCTGCAGATGGCCATGTTGGATGACATTTAGGCATAAAAGTCACAATACATATATATATTATAGTCAGCACCTCAAAAGCATCATAAGTGCCTAGTTCCGTTCAAATCCATTCATATCCTTTCGTAGAATATGTTAATTTCATTTCAGCTTAACTTCATCAACTGCTCACTAAAGGCTTTCTTTACAAATATTTTTAATAATAAGCAGTCTATGAAGCTGATAATCTACTTCAACATACATGTCAACAGAATTCATAGTGATTCACCACTAAACTCTCAGTAACAGACACAATATGTTTATATAGGCAAATCATTATAACATCAAATAAGGTAAAGATTAAGAAAGTATTTTTGCAAAAAATTGCAGAAATTTGCACAAAAACAATGTTTTTGCTCTAAATTATGGAAGAAATAATTTTTTTTATGAAGTGATAGTAGGGAATTTCTCTAAAGCTTAAAAGAGAAAAGTTAACTAAAGAAGATTTGAACACAGAATTTAAAGGGAAATAACCCATAACCATATGGCATTGGAAAAAAGTGAAAAACGGCCAATAAATCATACACAGGCCTTTGGATTTTCTTCAAAATTTCAGAGTATGTAGATCTTGATATGCTGAACATTTTTTTAATTTACACTTCACCTCTATCTGTTACAGTTTTTGAAATAAAAAATAAAAAATGCACAAATTTTGAAAAATTTACGGAAAAAGGGCTATAACTCTCAGACGGGTATTCCAATTTTCTTCAAAATGCAGAGCAGATAGACCTGGCCATTCTGAATAATTTTACCCCATGTCAGATTTTTGATATCTGCATCGGTTTTTGAGTTATTGGCTAAAAACTGGAATTTACCCCTAGATTCTATTTTTAGCACCAGCGGCCATGTTTTTCATCGGATCATTATAAAATGAGGATCGTTTGTACAAGACATGTCATAGATGATTACTATAAAGTTTCAAACAAATCCCTCCAGTAGTTTCAGAGGAGAAGATTTTTGAAAGTGAGCTAACGACGGACGGACAGACGGACGGACGACGGACGCAAAATGATGGCAAAAGCTTACCCTAGCATAGCCAGGTGAGCTAAAAAGTCTAAAAAGGATCAAAACGGGGACCTAAGAAAAGGAAAAAAGATGTATCAGATGATGATAATGACAAGTGTGCAATTTGCAATAGGCCGGAGAAGGAAAATGAGGAATGGATATGTTGTGATGACTGTTCACTATGGTTCCATCGTGAATGCGCACATCTAGGGGATGATAGTCTATGGACAAAATATACTGTTGATGAAGAGGAATATTCTTGCCCTTTGTGTCAATAAACTCCAATCTGAAGCTTAAGGTGATATGAAGCATATCTTATTGTCCCAATTTCATATTAATTATGCATTATTTTATCTGCCGGGAGGGGGGGGGGGTTACATACAGACAGGCATTACCATTTTCCTGAACTGCATTGTGTTGGAGGATAGTATTCATAGGTTCAAAGAGTTTTGTTCATTGTTGAAGGTCTTTCAATGACTTCAGGATGAAGAAGAACAACTAAATACAGTGAAACCTGTCCAATCTGACACCTGAGTATTCCAACATCCTGTCAAATACGACATAATTTAATGGTCCCAAAGATAGCTTTGAAATGCCTCTTAAACCTGAGTATTCCGACATCCTGTATAATCCGACACATTTTTGTGGTCCCACAGTGTGTCGGATTAGACAGGTTCCACTCTATTATAATTCTTCCATTTTTTTCATATCATCTACTCATTGAGATTTTGTGTCACATTTACTCCATGTCCCTAAATTATTAACTGATTAAATGCTTCTTAAAAGTTACATTTGGACAATTTCTGACACCTTTTGAACTGAAAAGCCCCACAACTGAACTATTTGACAAATATACAGTACCAGAAAATTTTGACCAAAAGTATAAACAAAATTGCCAAGTGTTTATCATTCACTGTATTAATTGTAAGGGGACCAAAGTTCCTGCACTGGGAGGAAAAGTGGGGGGGGGGGGTTGTTTAAGAAGATCGAAAAACTTTGGGTAAAAATTTCCAATTTTCAAGGATTTTTTTTGTCTCGTACATCACTGTTGTGAAGTTTCCTTCTGAAAATCAGTACTTTCAGAGGAGATAATCATATTAGGTTTACTCATAGGTTCAATATTTAAACTATATCCTGAACCATGAACCAGCAGCCATATTGTTTTGGCAAAATCTGAAGAAGTTACAGTACTTGTAGGGTAAAACATAACCATTTTATGGTGTATGGTGTTATGGTGTATGGTTCAATGGTGCATGGTGTATGGTTCAATGGTGCATGGTGTATGGTTCAATGGTTCATGGTGTATGGTGTAATGGTGTATGGTGTTGCAACGTGAACCATACACCATACACCATGAACCATACACCATACACTATGAACCATACACCATACACTATGAACCATACACCATGCCCCATAACCCATACTCTGTACTCGGTAACTCGATCTGGACCATACACCAGATACACGATCGAGCGACACGATGTGAACGAGAGACAATGAACTGCATAGCACCTCGGGACTGGCGCAATCGTAGTTAATATTAAATACATTTTCAAAAATCTGTTAACCTCATAAAGCAATGATAAAGAAAATTAATTGTGTTTTTTATGCGCCAGCAGGTGGCTATTTTCTACAACCATGAAATAATAATTATTAGCCAAAAGAATTAAACGCAAAAAACATGTAGTGACAAAAAGCGCATATCTTTTTATTTTTTAACTAAAACCGAAGATGTGAATATAAAACCGCAAAAACATATCTTTTTAATTTGTATTTTAACGTATTTTTGAATTTTCCGCCGAAAGCCGATGGACAACCAAATTATGTTCGCGAAGATCGCGATGGTTCATGACACATATTTTTCAATAAATTTTGCCATCAACTTGACAAAAGTAATATTTTTTCAACAATTTTACAATCCCGAAAACTTGCGAGAAAATATTATGATATGACGTATTGATTTCCAAATACTCACAGTGTGCAAAATGATATTTTCCCGTTGGCATAATGTTCCCTAAAACATGCAAGAAATTTACAAACACTCATATTTAGTATGATTTACTGCAAATGTCAACTAAAACTCAAATTTGGCACACATTTGTCTAAACCATGCAACATATATGGTGTATGCATAGTATAATGCCATTTTGTCAGAATACTATCTAGCTGCTGTGACTCTAATGTGGTACAAATTTCCTGAACAGATGCAACAATAAGGCTATCAATAGTATAGTACATGGTGTAAATGCCATCTAATACTCAAATTTAGTACAAATTTACTGAAAATATGCAACAATATAGATAGAGATGCCATGCAATATGGTGTAAATGCAATCTAGTACTCAAATTTGGTGCAAATACAGTACCAGGAATATTCAACCTGGCAATTTGACTGCAAAAGGATCATTAAGGGATCACACAAGGATCACAGAAAAAAAGTTATGATCATTGATCGCAATCCAGGAATGCGATCAATGACCGCATGATAACAAAGTTTCCGATCATTGATCACGGGTGTTGTGATCCTTGATCGCAGGTGTTATGATCATTGAATGCAGGGATTGTGATCATCGATCGCAATAGTTGTGATCAATGATTGCAGGAGATACAATTAAAGGATCACAGGCGTTGCGATCAAGGATCACAGCCGTTGCGATCAAGGATCACAATCCTTGCGATCAAGGATCACAAAGATCGCAAGAGTTGTACTATCAATGATTGTTTATTAAAAATAGAAATTGAAAAATGTAATATCTTCTTAACTTATATGCATTATATATGACAACTTATCGTTTATTTTACGTGTATTATTCATTTTAGTAAAGCGTTTTGATGAACAAAAATCGAGAATTGTTCTTCTTTATTGTTGCTTTTATTAATTCATTATTTTTTTCTTGGGGGATTATCTTCATTTTTGTTTACTTTTTCATATTATTTTTTTTTTATTAATTAATGTATTTAATATTGTTATTTTTTCTAGATATAAAGCCTTGTACATCTTAATGTTATTTTCCGATTACAAAATTCTTTGTATATAATGTACTTTTCCCGGAATAATGTTTAATGAAAATATTCTACATTCATATATTATGTACTTAACAGTGCCAGGTTACTGATTTTTTAGATAGTTTATTTTTCTAGATAGTTTATTTTTTTAGATAGTTTATCTATCATTTAACTCCTGTTTTGCGAGAAGTTTATTTGCCAGTGTAAAATGAAGAGGAATGCGATTGAACAATTCATATTCATTTAATCTAGTTTTTGTAAAGTACGAATGTCTATTTGCAGACTAAAGCAAAAGAAAATGTATATAATATAAATATGACCTAAGATTGCTTATTTTCAGTGTTATCGCAACGACTTAGGTTACAACTGGCTAAAATATACAATAATTGCCGTTTTCGCCATGTCTTTGGACTTTGGTTTTGTGATCATCACTTCCCTTGTTCCTTTGATATTCTACTGCCGTTGTTTTATAGAACAGTCACATCTAATCTTTCAAAAGGGACTCTTTAAATAAAAGTTCTCGTGTGTTTGAATGCAGATATGTATACCACTGACTAGTAAAATCAGCTAACAAGATTTGATCACGAGTCTCTAATACGGGAATTTCGAGATTAGAGTTTTTCCAGGAAAGATTTTTTAGAAAGTATACAAGAGATCTTCAAGTCCCAGAAGCTATCAATGTTTAATTGTATGCGCACATTTATCATTGATTATGAGTAATCGGTTGTTCGGTACTTATTAGGACTGTGTGTAAACTTTTTATGTCGACTAAAATCTACATGACGCATATTTCAGAAGTCTCCGAATTCATTTACATTTTGTTTGTATTATTATTCAGTGGGCCCGCTCTGCCTCACTTTACTGGTATACTGGAAAAACATATTAACAAAAGGTTATATAAATAATAAACCTGTTTCTGCTCAATTGAGTTTATCAGTATTTTAAGAACATTAAAAATAATCACTCAACAAATGCTACGTCATATTTTAATGTGCTTTTAGTGTGATTTCAGTCATAAATCATGCCCAGTGCTGTTCACAATATTTACATGTATATTGTCAGATCACTACAGAAATCTATTCACCATTCATGTATACTTTGGTTCAATTCAGAGGAGATTATCTTCATACTTTCTTTGCTTAAAATTGCTTCAGTACTATCAATAAGTTCTATGCTTCAAATTGCGTCAGTACTATCAAAGGTGATGATCACAATATTTTTGACATAGAGTATTATGTTTAACTTTGTTTGGCGCTGACGGAAGGATTTCTATGTGAGGTTTGATTCAGTTTGCATCTATATAGTTTTAGAGGTTATGATCAAACTATGTCTTATCTAGAATACCTAGAATAATCGAGTCAGGACTGCTAATACATTTAATTGATTGATTGATTAGTTAAAGTTTAACGTCCAGTGAGAAATATTTCAGCTATATCAAGGACGAGAACAAGTTAATCAAATGAAAAAAAAATGTAAGTAAAAGAAGACAGAAATAAAGATGGAAGGGACAACCGGGGCAATGAGTTTTGATTGCCACTGGAAAAGGGGAAAAAATGGGTAAGGGCAGGAAATTAAGCCTTCTATACGAGACCCAGTGACCCTGCTCTTTTTAGAAAAATATAAAGGGGTCTTTATACTACATGGAGCATGGCGTCTCTCCACACAGTTCGGCTATTATGGTTCGTTTTCCGTATTATGACCTGACAATCTCGCATAGACAGGGTATTTCCCTATTCACCAGCTGGGGATGCACTCGGCAGCTCTGTAGCCTAAGCCCCAGAAAACCGATTTAGATCCCGAACTTATACATTTAATGTTCTCTGAAAATGGAAAAAAATGTCAAGTAAAATGAGAGGGAAAACTTGACAAAAATTACAAATAGGCTGTTACTCTTGGGGGGATTACTCTTGAAAGTATTGTACTGTGATTGTGATGAAGACGAAGCAAATGGAAAATTATACTATGAACCCCTACAAATACAAACAGAACTGTCATAAGGTTTTCCAGAAGGGTAAGCATATATTGCTTTACACGCTATAATTGAACTGTCCCTTGTAATGCTAAATTCGGTAGGCGTCAATTCTGTTAATGTACATGTAAGATCTCATTATCGATAGGCTTGTCCGCATTTTAAAACTATGTTAATGCTATCTTGTAGATTATTGATCATTATTAGTAATATCAGTAGATAATAAAATGTTCAATTTCACAATTAAATATCCATAAGTACAAAGTTTTTCAGTTTTCGATTTTCCGACAAACCGCTTGTGTATTCAAATAATGATATCGAACCCGATTTAAAACATTATCAATGTAGTTTTCTGTCAAAAAGGTATCTTGAAATTAGTCATATTTAAGTAATTCAAAAATTTTAATTTTAGTTTTTTCAGTTTTCGATTTGCCGACAAACCGCTTGTGTATTCAAATAATGATATCGAACCCGATATAAAACATTATCAATGTAGTTTTCTGTCAAAAAGGTATCTTGAAATTAGTCATATTCAAGTAATTCAAAAATTTTAATACTTGTCTTGGAAATATTCGTTTTTAATTATCTAAAAAAAAATGAATATAGTTTTTTTTATTTTTTTTTGTTTGTTTGATTTTTTTTACATCAAACCATATTGCATGAATGATGCTAATTAACAACAGTGTCACAAAGCTTGACACGTTTATTTTATTAGGATGTAAATTGGTATATTTACAATA
This sequence comes from Modiolus philippinarum, assembly GCA_002080025.1. NCBI lineage: Eukaryota > Metazoa > Mollusca > Bivalvia > Mytilida > Modiolidae > Modiolus > Modiolus philippinarum. The sequence continues at coordinate 21,839 of MJUU01068828.1, forward strand.
CACAGAATTACTGCTAAATTAGATGACAGAGGTGGGTAGGTATCTCCTATTTGTGATATTTTTGATAGGTATGATATTCCCACATAACAAGATTTCGAACAATTACCGATCAAGTTCTCATAAAGAGTCGTATCTCTCGGACAAGGGTTTGTACACATTATTGGAGAAATTTATTTATATATTTTGAGTACATTGATTAAATTTTGCCCCTATTATGCACTTTGCTGCAGATAAATTGTTTAGAAATAACAAAGTCAAGCCTTGGGTAGATCATATCAAACATGTTTATTTCAATCCAGTGTTGCGGATAATTTCTTTTTCCAAAATTATACATTAATAAACAAATTTTATTTGTAAATGAATTATCATATGATCAGAAATTTGACTGATTTATTCAGAGGCACATCTCTGATTTAGCCGATTGTCAAACAATACACCCAAAGAGCAGCTAATTTACCACATCAGAAACATTTTTTACCGGATATACGTTCATAGTTGAAAATCTGACAGTTGATTGACCACACCGTATGTAATTCTGGCCGTGGTTTTGATCTTTTGTTACTATACTTATATCTAAGAATACATTTACAAATTGGCTGGGGATTCTGAATCCCCATTGGTGAAGAGAATCACATGATTGAACGAATCACGTGATTCTATTATTTTAACAGACAAAATGGCGATGGCGATTGCAAACGAAGCGACAGTCAATTGTTATATAGGTATATTTATATACGTTTTTTTTTTACCGTTAGGTGCAAACAGTCAATTGTTATATAGGTATATTTATATGTTTTTTTTTATCGTTAGATGCAAACAAAGTTTTTATCGTTAGGTGCAAACAAAATTTTTAATACGATCGGAAGTAATCAAAATATATGTCGACACAATCTCTGAAAATGTCAGGTCCGTTTTTCTCTGGGAAAAAGGTTAATGCGGGAGTTAATGCTTTAAACAAAGTTTTTAATACGATCGGGAAGTAATCAAAATATATGTCGA
>MJUU01068830.1:415-19192 GCA_002080025.1 Modiolus philippinarum
AAAACAGTGTTTTTGAAATCTGTAAGATTTCAAAAACACTGATTTACCTTGTTTTCTTTTGTAGATATGTATTTTGTCTTATTATTTTCAGATATTATTCACTCTGATGCTGTGGAGATGGGGTGATACTGAAGACCACTAGTGGAATTGAGACTGGAATGACTCTGTAAATTTTCCCAAGACAAAAGGATAGATAGCAAGATACATGTGGTAAGTTCATTTTATATTGAGAGGAGAAGCAGTGTTTTTGAAATCTCTCCGTGTGACTGACTATTCTTCCGTAAATGGTGGTTTACAGTGGGAGATGACCCATGTGAGATCGATGCACGCGACCTCATCTCACACCGGTAAATGACCAACCAGACGTGTTGATTTTTGTGATACAACAATCGTAACCATGACTAAACGTCATAAAACACCTGACGTCATAATGTTAGGAACACTCAAATGGCGACAACATTGTTCACACGGTATAAGTATCTAGACATTTCTATCCGTGTTTTACGGAAGAAATAGGAACTTGCATTCAGTCAAAATGAAAGATCGGGATATCTTTCACTCGTGTAAGAAATTCTACGTCTTTTACTCTCGTTCCGCTACGCTCCACTCGAGAAAAGACGAAATTTCTTACACTTGTGAAAGATAGCCCGATCTTTAATCTGACCTTATGCAAGATCCTATTAATCTTTGGCTGTCCTTGCAAGTTACAAATTTATTTTTAAAGAAAATAATTATTTGGACTGACAAAAAACTTGCAAGAACTGATATGCCAATAAAGATTTCAAAAACTCTGATTTGCCTTCTTTTCATTTACAGGGATGTACTTGTATGTACAGGTATGTATTTTTTACGTGACCCTTAACTTTCAACTTGAACTTTGTTTTCAAGGTCAGATTGGTATTGACCAGGCCAACAAGGATTGCTGTCATGTCTTTGATGTCTAGTTAAAAATAATGAGTAAAGCAGTGTTTTTGAAATCTGTCGGTATGACTGACAAATGTTTGGCTGTCCTTGCAAGTTACAAATTTATTTTTAAAGAAAATAATTATTATCTGTGGCCAGCATAACTTTGTTTCTAGTGGACGGATCATCTTCAAATTTCAGTATGTGGTTTCTTGGCATAATGGCTATCCCAGGTTTTAATTTCGGGTTTATGGCCCCACCCGATTTAGAAAAAGGGGCCAAAAAGGGGTAAAATTGGGTATTTTTGTGTCTGTGGACAGCATAACTTTGGTTCCAGTGAACAGATCATTTTCAAATTTTAGTATGATGTTTCTTGGCACATGCTTTAGCCCAGTCTATAATTTTATGTTCCTGGCCCCGCCCGTTTTAGAAAAAGGGGCCAAAAGGGGTTAAATTGGTTGTTTTCACATATTTGAATGTAGAATCTTTATTATTTATCGGATTTTGATGGGGTTTCTTTCAGTAAACTCCTTAGAAAATTTCCAATCTGTATTAGGCCAACGGATTTCATGTGGCATGTACCGTTCACGAGATAAATGGGGCCCAAAAGGGGCGAATTTCAAAAATTTCATTTTTTTATTTTTAGTCCGATTTTGATGCAATTTTACCCCCGGCGTCCGCGTCTACGTCTACATCCGCGTCCGCATTTGGGCATATATCTGCAACTATGAAGGGTAGGGTCATCAAACTTTGTGTGCAGGTGCATCTTGGGCTATCTTTCCGCTTGAATGACTTACATTCAAGTTTACGTCCGAGTTCAGATCTCAGTCACTTTACATGGTAGGATCATGTAACCTTGCATATGCATGCATCTCTGATGGTAGGTCAGCATCCAGGCAAAATTAGGTCACTTTGACCTATATTTTCCACTTGAATGACTTACATTCAAGTTTACATCCGAGTTCAGATCTCAGTCACTATACATGGTAGGATCATGTAACTTGCATATGCATTCATCTCTGATGGAAGGTCAGCATCCAGGCAAAATTAGGTCACTTTGACCTATATTTTACGCTTGATTGATTTACATTCAAGTTTTCGGACGAGTTAACATCTGTCACTATACATGGTAGGATCATGTAATCTTCCATATGCATGCAACTCTGATGGTGTATCAGCATCCAGGCAAAATTAGGTCACTTTGACCTATATTTTTCGCTTGATTGATTTACATTCAAGTTTTCTGACTAGTTCAGATCTCAGTCACTACACATGGAAGGATCATGTAACCTTGCATATGCATACATCTCTGATGGTTGGTCAGCATCCAGGCAAAATTAGGACACCTTGACCTATATTTTATGCTTGATTGATTTACATTCAAGTTTTAGGACGAGTTCAGGTCCTAGTCACTATACATGGTACAATCATGTAACCTGGCATATGCATATAACTCTGATGGTAGATCAGCCTCAAGACAAAATTAGGTCACTTTGACCTATATTTTCCACTTGATTGATTTACATCCAAGTTTTTGGACAAGTTCATATCTCAGTCACTTTACATGGTAGGATCATGTAACTTTGCATAGGCATGCATCCCTGATGGTACATCAGCATCCAGGCAAAAGTAGGTCACTTTGACTTATGTTTTACGCATGAGTGATTTATGTCCAAGTTTTCAGGCAAGTTCATATCTCAGTCACTATACATGGTAGGATCATGTAACCTTGCTTAGGCATGCAAATGTGATGTCAACATCCAGTCAAGATTTTGTTACTGTGACAAAGTGCCATAACGAGGTGAACTCTGTAATCGTTGATTACCTATGTTTATTTTTCTTCAGATGTTGATGGGATTTTTTTCTTTGGATTCCTCTTGATGTAAGCTTTCAGTAGTATGACAACAGATTTGGCGTAGCTGTTACCGTTTCGGAGCTATGAGGGGCTGAAAGGGGCCAAAATTGTAAAGTTACAGATAACCTAAAATTTTTATTTTTCATAGAATTTCGATGGGATTTTATTCTTTGATTCCTCTTTATGTAAGCTTTCAGTTATATGTCAGCGGATTTGGCGTAGCTCTTACCGTTTTCGAGCTATGAGGGGCCGAAGGGGGCCAAAATCGTAAATTTACAGATAACCTAAAAAAATTATTTTTTGTCGGATTTTGATGGGATTTTTTTCTTTGGATTCTACTTGATGTCAGCTTTCAGCAGTATCTGAACGGATTTGACGTAGCTCTTGCCGTTCCCGAGCTATGAGGGGCCGAAGGGGGCCAAAATCGTAAATTTACAGACTACCTTAAATTTTTATTTTTCATCGCATTTGGATGGGATTTTTTTCTTTTGATTCCTCTTGATATAAGCTTTCAGCATCATGTCAATTTATTGGGTGTAGCTCTTACCGTTTCTGAGCTATAGAGGATCAAAGAGGAATCATAAGGAGTCATAAGGGCTAATTTTTATTTTCCCTAGTTTGTGCCCAGCTAATTACTCAGTCAATCTCCTTATTGCGTCCATCTAATTATTGTGTCAAGCTCTTTCCTATGTCCATACTCACTTTAAATTACACTTTTTCAAATTTCAGTGTACGACATGCTGCGGTCGTATCATGCTGCGCTCGGCGTAGCCCTTTATTTAAATCTGTCAGAATGATTGACAAATATCTGGCTGTTCTTGCAAGTTATGGATGAATTTTTAAAAGAACAAATCTGATTTGGCTGGTTTTCATTTCAAGGTGTGTACTTGTTGATTTTTAACATGACCCTTAACCTTCAAGTTGAACTTTGTTCTCGAGGTCAGATAAATATTGACCAGGCCCTCAAGGATTGCTGCCATCTATTTGATGTCTTAGTTAAAAATAATGAGAAAAACACTGATTTACCTTGTTTTAATTTGTAGATATGTATTTTGTCTTATTATTTTCAGATATTATTCACTCTAATGCTGTGGAGAAGGGGTGATACTGAAGACCACTAGTGGAATTGAAACTGGAATGACTCTGTAAATTTTCCCAAGACAAAAGGATAGATAGCAAGATACATGTGGTAAGTTCATTTTATATTGACAGGAGAAGCAGTGTTTTTGAAATCTCTCAGTGTGACTGACAAATCTTTGACTGTCCTTGCAAGTTACAAATTTATTTTTATGCCCCCAGATCGAGGATCGGGGGGCATATTGTTTTTGTCCTGTCTGTTTGTCTGTTTGTCTGTGCGTCTGAAACTTTAACCTTGGCTATAACTTTTGAACTATATAAGGTAGACTTTTGATACTTGGCAAGTGTATAGGTCTAGTCAAGAGGAACATAAATATGCAAAAAAAAAAAAAAATTAGGTCAGGTCAAAGGTCAAGGTCACACAGGTTAAAAAGGGGTGAAATTGGCTGTTTTCACATATTTGACTGTAGAATCCTTATTATTTATCGTATTGAGACGGGGTTTGTTTTAAGTTATTGCTAATGAAATTGCGCAACTGGTGTATGTCGACAGATTTGAGGTAGCATTTACCCTTTTCAAGAAACAAGAGGCCCAAAGGGGGACAAATGGAAAAATATAAATTTTTCAATTTTTTGTCAGATCTTGATGCAGTATATTTCTGTAAGATTCTTATAGTATGTTTAAACAGATACTTTTAACAATTAAAACCATTTCAATAAACAAGAGGCCCAAAGGGGCTTCATCTGTTTCAGAATAAAGGGGTTAAATTGGGTGTTTTCATGGTAATAAACAACTTTTGAATTATGTAAGATGGACTTTTAATACTTGGCAAGTGTATAGGTTTTGTCTAGAGGAACATAAATATGCAAAAAAATTTGATCAAAGGTCAAGGTCATAGGGGTCAAGAAATGGTGAAATTGGGTATTTTCATGTTTTACTGTGGAATCTGGGGGCATATGTAGTGTTTCACAAACACATCTTGTTTAAGAAAATAATTATTTGGACTGACAAAAAACTTGCAAGAACTGATATGCCAATAAAGATTTCAAAAACTCTGATTTGCCTTCTTTTCATTTACAGGTATGTACTTGTATGTACAGGTATGTATTTTTTACGTGACCCTTAACCTTCAACTTGAACTTTGTTTTCAAGGTCAGATTGGTATTGACCAGGCCAACAAGGATTGCTGCCATGTCTTTGATGTCTAGTTAAAAATAATGAGTAAAGCAGTGTTTTTGAAATCTGTCGGAATGATTGACAAATGTTTGGCTGTTCTTGCAAGTTATGGATGAATTTTCAAAGAAGAAATTTGATTTGGCTGGTTTTCATTTTAAGATTTTGTACTTGTCCATTTTTTATCTGACCCTTGACCTTCAAGTTAAACTTTCTTCTCAAGGTCAGATTGGTATTGACCAGGCCCACAAGTATTGTCGCCATCTCTTTGATGTCTAGTTCAAGCAGTGTTTTTGAAATCTGTCGGTATGACTAACCAGTGTTTGGCTGTTCTTGCAAGTTATGGATGAAGTTTTAAAGAAGAAATCTGATTTGGCTGGTTTTCATTTGAGGGTGTGTACTTGTCCATTTTTTACCTGACCCTCAAGGATTATTGGCATCTCTTTGATGTCTAGTTAGAAATAATGAGTAAACCATTTTTTTTTATACGACCGCAAAAATTTTGCGGTCGTATTATGGTATCCTGCTGGCATCGGCTTCTGTGGACAGCATAACTTTGGTTCTAGTTAACGGATTATCAAATTTTAGTATGATTTTTGTTTGAACAAGCTTTAGCCCTGGTTTTTATTTCGAGTTCCCTGCCCCACCCGTTTTTGAAAAAGAGGCCAAAAAGGGGTTGCATTAGGTATTTTCGTGTCTATGGACAGCATTACTTTAGTTCTAGTAGACGGATTGATTTCAAATTTTAGTATGATGTTTCTTGGAACGTTCTTGAGAAACTTTCTTTTAGTTTTTGGCCCAACCATTTCAGAATTAGGGGCCAAAAAAGGGTTAAATTGGGTGTTTTCACATATTTGACTGTAGAATCTTTATTATTTATCAGATTTTGATGGGGTTTCTTTCAGTGTAGTCCCTAGAAAATTTCCAGTCTGGAGTATGCAACGGATTTCATGTGGCGTATACCGTTCATGGGGCCCAAAAGGGGCAAATTTTGAAAATTCAATTTTTTTTTTTTTTTTAGTCCGATTTTGATGGAGTTTTTTTCAATGGATTCCTTATGAAAAATAAACTAGTGCTGCACCACAAGATTTTTGATAATTTGGTTTCCTTCCCAAGCTATGAGGGGCCCAAAGGGATCAAAATTGCAAAATGCGGAAAACCTGAAATTTTTATTTTTCAGCAGATTTTGATGGGATTTTTTTCTTTAGATTCCTCTCATTGTAAGCTTTCAATATTATGTCAACAGATTTGGTGCAGCTCTTTCCGTTTCTGAGCTATAAGGGGTCAAAGGGACCAGCATACCTGTTAACCCTCCCCCTTTAAGATGGAGACTCCCTCTTATAAGCATAATCTCCCCCTTCGAATGTATCTCCCACGAGGGAGATCAAAATCTCCCTCTTACTGCTTTCAAAATCTCCCTCTTACTGCTTTTTCTTCCCCTAAACCTCCCTCATAGACAAAATGGGGTAATTTTTTAACAGTATTCCCAAATTTGTTTTGCTTTCTTGGCAAAATTATGAAATATGATGCATAATTTTATAATTCATGGTAGAATTTTGATTTTAGAAATTGATCTAAAATCTTATATAAATGATTTCTTCCATTCCATTTTCTCTTTTCTTAATAAATGCAAATGCAATTTTTTGTTAAAAAATGGTTGTTACGTAAAATATCCCCCCTTAAATGGGCTGGTATGAGGGAGATCTCCCTCATAGCAGCTACCAGAGGTTAACAGGTATGGACCAGAATTGCAATTTTTAGAAATATGTGAAATCTTTTATTTTAGATCAGATTATAATGGGATTTTAATATAAGTTCAAAATAACTAAATACGGAAGTAACTGATCAATCCTTATGGAATTTTAACACAACGTTCCTTGGCACAAAAGGAAGGTGTGGATAGGTTTTGGTCATTGTGGTGTTTTCACATATTTAGCTGTAGAATTTTTATTATTAATCGGATTTTGATGGGGTTTCTTTCAGTGTACTCCTGAGGAAATTTCCAATCAGTGTTATGTCAACGGATTTTACGTCACATGTACTGTTCATGAGATAAATGGGGCCCAAAGCTGGGAATCCCCAAATTTTTTTTTTTTATTTCTAGTGTGATTTTGATGCAGTTTTTTTCAGTTGATTCCTTGTGAAAAACTAACAAGCACCTAACTTAGATTTTTGATAACTATATTCCTTTTGGATCTATAAGGGTCCAAACATGGCCAAAATTGCAAATGTGCAGGTTACCTAAACATTTTTATTTTCATCCGATTTCGATGGGAAATTTTTCTTTAGATTTCTCTTGTTGTAAGCTGTCTGAGTTATACTAATAGATTTGGCATATCTTTTATTGTTTCTGAAATATAAGGGGTCAAAGGGTTGAAATTGCAATTTTTGAAAATATGTAAAATTGTTATTTTAAATTGGATTTCCATGGGATTCATCTTGATGTAAGCTGTCAGAGGTAAGCACAACTCTTAGTTTCTGTGCTTTCAGGGATCAGAAGGGCTAATTTTTATGTTCCCTAGTTTATGTCCAGCTAATTACTGTGTCAAGCTCCTTATTGTGTCCATGTAGTTACTGTGTCAAGCACTTAACTGTTTCCACATTCACTTTTAAATTACACTTGTTCAAATTTCTGGGGTCGACATGCTGCGGTCGTATCATGCTGCGCTCGGCATAGCCCTTTATTTTCTTTGGATTCCTCTCAATGCAAGCTTTCAGTAGTATGTCAACAGATTTGATGTATCTATTACCACTTCTGGGCTATAAGGGGTCAAAGGGGCCAAAATTGCAATTATTACAAATATGTGAAATCCTTATTTTTCATCAAATTTTGATGGAATTTTATTCCTTGCATTCCTCTCATTGTAAGGTATTAGTAGTATTCAGTGGATTTTGCGTAGCTCATATCATTTCCGAGCTGTAAGGGGTCAGAGGGGCCAAAATTGCAATGATAAGAAATATGCAAAATCCTTATTTTTCATCTGATTTTGATGGGATTTTTTCTTTGGATTATTCTCATTGTAAGCTTTATTTTTACTATTTTGGGTCCAGCTTATTACTGTATCAAGCTTTTTTTGTGTCCAACTAATTACTGTGTCAAGCTTTTTACTGTGTCCAAATTTGCTCTAAATTACACTTTTTAAAATTTCAGTGGTCGACATGGTGGGATTGTATCTGCGTAGCCCTTTATTTTAATCTGTCGATATGACCCTTAAACTTGAACTTTTTTCTCAAGGTCTGATTGGTATTGACCAGCACAAAACATAGTTCAATATTGGACCCTATCCAAAAATTACATTGTCATCTTCTCCTCTGAAATTAAACTTTACAGGAATAATGTGCTAAAGGTCCTTTGCAAAGATTGCTTATTTTATTACGATTTGACAAAAAACATGGCCACCAGCACAGAACATAGTTTATCATTGGCCCTATGGGAAATTCACATTTTCATCATCTCCTCTGAAACCACTGAAACAAATTGAACCAAACTTTTCAGGAATTATGTGTTAAAGGTAATTAACAAAGATTGCTAATTTCCCTTTGATCCGATAAAAAACATGGTTGCCAGCACGGAACATAGTTTAATATTGGACCCTATCCGAAAATTACATTTTCATCTTCTCCTCTGAAACTGCTGAAGCAAATGTAAAATTCTGCAGGAATGGTGTATGGAAGATCCTTAACAAAGATTGCTCATTTAGTTCCAATCTGATAAAAAGATGGCCGTCAGCATACAGTGCACCTGATCTTACCCATGGTTTTTTATTGGGTCCATGTTGTTCATCTTTGTGAGTCTTTGTCTTCTTTTTGTTCGCGTGATAGCGAGGGGTGACATATCGGTTCGGGGGGGGCACTCCATATGATTTTTGGTAGGGGTGAGCCGCTGGCACATTATATTAGGACCCCACCCTTATCATATATTAAGAATCTCAAAAATATCTACCTTATCACATATTTTAGCAGAAAAGTAAACCTAATCATATACTAGTATGACGGCCTTGTCATATATTGTGAAGGCGAGACATAGCAACCGTCGTCATCGGCATCAACATTTGGTTAACCCAAATGTTAAACTTTTTTTGAACTTCAATAACTTTCTGAACTTGCTCAATATCAATGAAATTTTGACACAATACTAAGTACAACTTAATTATTGAATCCCAAGTTTATTTTTGAAAAAAAAAAATATTTCCAATTTTTCTGTATTTTGCCATTTGCTGAACTTAGTTTTTTTTTTCAATAATTTTTTGTTTTGTTTCCACTATATCTATTAACACGTACATGCCATAGAGGGGTGTTAATTGGTAAGTGGTTACATCTTTTGTACTAACCAACATCCATACCAGAATTATGTCACCTTGACCTATATTTTCTGCATCAATGAATTTGACTAACTTTCCACTTTGGTCCATATCAACAAAAATTAAACAAATTGGAACTGAGGAAATTTAACTTTGACATAATTGTTGCATGTAGTCTATAGATAAGCAATAAACTTTCAGGAGTCTATTCTGGTTCCAACTTTGGTAAATTTCCTGAAAATGTCCAAGACTAACAATTTTTGAAATTTTTCCATTCTATCAAATATTTTAGCAATTTTTCATACTAAACAAAACCCTGAAAACTTAAGAATAAAAATATGGTTCCAATTTCAGTAAATTTCCTGCAACTCTCAAAGACCAGTAGTTTTGGGGAATTCTTAGCAACCATGCTTTTTTAGCTCACCTGGCTATGCCAGGGTGAGCTATTGCCATCACTTGGCGTCTGTAGTCCGTCCGTCGTTAGCTCACTTTCAAAAATCTTCTCCTCTGAAACCACTGGGTCAAATTGAAGCAAACTTTAAGTAAATCATCACTAGGGTATCTAGTTTCAAATTTGTTATTTTGTATGTCTTAGGTCAAACAACATGGCTACCGTTACTAAAAATAGAACATAGAGGTAAATTTCAGTTTTTGGCAAATAATTCAAAAACCGTAACAGATATCTAAAATCTGACATTGGTAAAAATAATCAGCATGAGAAGATCTACCCGTGCTGAAATTAAGAAGAAAATCTGATGACCCGTTTAAGAGTTATTGCCCTTTTTCCTTAAAATTTTCAAAATTTTGATGTTTTTTATTTTTTATTAAAAAAAACTATAATAGATAGAGGTTAAGTTTAAATTGCAAAAATATTCAGCATGTTAAGATCTACCCACATGGATATTTTGAAGAAAATCCAAGTTCCTATATATGAGTTGTGGCCCTTTATTAGTAAAATTTTTCGTGATTTTTTACTTTTTGTCCTATATTTCAAAAACGCTTTGAGATAGAGGTCAAGTTTAAATTGCAAAAATGTTCAGCATGTTAAGGACTATATTTTATTGAGCACGTTCAAGTTTTCCGACCGCTTCCAAGATGGCCGCCAGCGGGGAACTTAGTTTACCATTTGACCTACTAGGAAAATTCTTACAAAGAACTTCTTCTTGAGAACCACTGAATGGATTTGAACCAAACTTGGCATGAATGATGCTTATGAGGTGCTGACTAAGTGTTGTTACTTTGGTGCTGATCCATCATCCAACATAGCTGCCAGCGGGGATCTTAATTTTAACATTGGACTCTATGGGAAAATGCATACAAAGAACTTCTACTTTAGAACCACTAAATGGATTTGAACCAAACTTGGCATGACTGATGTTTATGAGATGCTGACCAAGTGTTATTACTTTGGTGCCAATCTGTCATCTTACATGACCAACAGCATTTGACCCTATGGGAAATGCACACAAAGATCTTCTAGAGAACTGCTGAATGGATCTAAATCAAACATGACATGAATGATGCCTGTCAGGTGCTGACCAAGTGTCACTAGCTGTGAACTTAATTTGACAAAAGATCTTCTAGAGAACTGCTTAATAGATTTTTTCCAAAATTTGCTTATGAGAAGCTGACCAAGTGTTGTTACTTCAGTGCTGATCCATCATCCAACATGGCTGCCAGCAATGAATTGGACCCTAAGGGGAAATGCATACAAAGATATCATGGAAAACCATTGAATGGATTCAATTTAAACATTGCATAAATGAAACTTGTGAGATTTTGACCAAGCTTGTTGCTTTGGTGCTGATCTGTCTTCCGACATGGCCACTAGTAGCAAAACTTAGTTTAACGTTGGACCCAGTGGGAAATGCATAAAAAAATCTTCTCCTCTGAAACTGCTTGAACAATTTCAGTAAAATTTTGATATGATAGTCCTTATGTGACCCTCTTCAAAGTTTTATGTTAAATAGCTGCCAGTAGGGAATGTAGATTAACATAGGCCCCTTAAGTTTGGAAACTGCATTCAAAAATCTTCTCTGAAACTGCTTGAACAATTTTAATTAAATTTTATAAAAAGTTTCTGATTTTTATGTACATACACCACCAAAGATGGACCATCAATTGGGAATTATAGTGCTGCAGGACCCAGGTGAGCGATACAGGCTCTTGAGAGCCTCTTGTTATCTTTAGATCAGGGGCATATTGTTTTTGTCCTGTCTGTATGTATGTCTTTCCATCTGTCCGCAAATTTAACCTGGCTCATAACTTTTAAACCAGATGTGATAGGACCTTCATATTTGGTATGTGTATTAATCAGATGAAGCTGAACACCATTATGCAAATTTCATTAAGGTCAGGTCAAAGGTCAAGGTCACAGAGGTTAAAAGGTCAAACTTCTTAAGATTTTGCAATAGCTCCTCAATTACAATTGCTAGAGGCTGTATATTCAACATTTGAATAGATCTAATAAAGGTTTATACTAATGTACCATAAAAAATTGGATCAGGTCAAAGGTCAAGGTCACTGGGTGCAAATTTGAAAACTTTAACAAAAACTTTAACATTGCCTATATCTTTTCAACCAGATGTGATAGGACCTTCATATTTGGCCTGTATATTGGTCTTATGAAGCTGAACAGCATTATGTTAATTTCAGTAAGGTCAGGTCAAGGGTCAAGGTCACAGAGGTCAAAAGGTCAAAATATACGTTTTGCTGTAGCTTGTTAATTATAATTGCTAGAGGCTTGATATTCCATATGTGAATAGATCTAATTAAGCGAAGTACAAATAAACCCAAAAAATTTCAGTCAGGTGAAAGATCAAGGTCATTGAGTGCAAATTTGAAAACTTAACATTGCCTACATCTTTCCAACCAGATATGATGGGACTTTCATATTTTGCCTGTATATTGGTCATATGAAGCTGAACAGCATTATGCAAATAGGTCAGGTTAAAGGTCAAGGTCACAGAGGTCAAAGGTCAAAATCTAGATTTTGCTGTAGCCCATTAATTACAATTGCTAGAGGCTTCATATTCTATATGTGAATAGATCTAATGGAGCTTAGTACAAATGTCTACTTAACTTTAATTTCTAGTGATTGCAGTTTAGCATTAATTTTGTATTGTCGACATGGTTGCTACCGGGGGCTTAGTGTTTCACAAACACATCTTGTTTGAAATTCTTCTTAGCAACCATGCTTTTTGGATGAATTTTTGTCAAAACTAATATTTCCAATGGTTAGATTTCAAAAATTATTTGTTCCAATTTGGGTAAATTTCCTGATACTCTAAAAGACCAATAATTTCTTAGAATCTCTAAGTAACCACATCTTAATATAGGCCAAATTATAATGAAAGAGGAGTGAGCAGGCGAGACACTGTGCCGCACTCATGTTGTGTCTCTGTTTCTTTGTTGTTTCCGATGTTGTGGTTGTCCTTGGATTATTCGTTTTTGATTGACGGTTCGGTTCTCATTGAACTTAACAGGAATGATGTATGGAAGATGCTCATTGATCGAATAAAAAATAACATGGTGGCCAGCACGGAACATAGTTTAACATAGGATCCTATGATATAATTTTCATTTTCATCATCTACTCTGAAACTCTTGAAGCAAATTTAACTTATTGGAGTAATATATGGAAAGATCTTAAAGAATACTCATTTCAATTGAATCTGACAAAAAACATGGATGCCACTATAGCTTAACATTAGACCCTATAGATAAAGCATTTTTGGTCATCAGCATAGGCATGGCTTAGAAGCATCTTTGTCAGGTTAGCGATACAGGCTCAGTATCTGAGCCTCTAGTGTTCCAATACAGCCGTTTATTAAAATTTTTTCCATGGATTTCTTAAATTGTTTGTGTAGTAATGATTTGATATTTGGTCTAAATCTTCGATATGATGAGTTGCACTCCGTTTCCCCTTATCAGGTCTGTAACTCATCTACTTCCTGTTTGACAATAACTTTGATTTTTTTCCCACCATTATTTCTTGAGGATTTATCATTATTTCTATGCTTGTTTTGTGTCCACACTTGTATTGTGTCCCCACACACTTAAATATGAACTTTCCATATTGATTCAGTGTTCATTGAGCAAGGTATAACTGGCTGCCTTTCGGCGACAGCTTTTGTTTGATATTTGGTCTTAAGCATTGGGTATGATATGTTGTACCGTGTCTCCCCTTTTAAAGTCTGTAACTCATCTACTTCCTATTTGTTGATAACTCGATTTTTGGTTCGCCTCAACGAAGTTGAGGGGGACTATTGGAGTACCCCCAGCTTCTGCATCCACGTCCGCGTCCGCACTTAGGTTTATCTCAGTAACCATGCAGGATAGGGTCATGAAACTTTGTGTGCGGGTGCATCTTGGGTTGACCTGCAGTCTCCAAGAAAAATATATCTCAATAACCTATATTTTCTGCTTGAGTGGCTTGCATTAAAATTTACATCCAAGTTCATATCTCATTTAAACCATGTATAGTATGATCATCTAACTGTGCCTATGCATGCATCTCTGATGGTAGATCATCATCACAGCAAAATTAGGTTACTTTGACCTATATTTAATGCCTGAGTGACTTGCATTCAAGTTTACGTCCGAGTTCAGATTTCTTTCACTGTACATGGTAGGATCATCTAACCTTGCATGAGCATGCATCTCTTATGGTAGGTCACCTTCCATTCAAAATTAGGTCACTTTTACCTACATTTTCCACTTGAGTGACTTACATTCAAGTTTATGTCCGAGTTCAGATCTATGTCACTGCATTGAAGGAATTATCTAACCTTGCACATGCATGCATCTGTGATGGTAGGTCACCATACAGGCAAAATTAGGTCACTTTGACCTACATTTTCTGCTTGACTGACTTGCATTCAAGTTTACGTCTGAGTTCAAATCTCAGTCACTGTACATGGTAGGATCATCTCACCTTGCATATGTATGCCCCTCTGATGGCGGGTAGATCAGTATCCAGACAAAATTAGGTCATTTTGTCCTATATTTTTGGCTTGAGTGACTTACATTCAAGTTTGTGCCCAAGTTCAGATCTTGGGTACTGTACATGGTATGATGATCTTGCATGTCAATGCATCTTATGGTAGGTCAGCATCCAAACAAAATTAGGTCTCTTTAACCTACATTTTATGCATGATCTACTTACATTTATGTATACATCCGATTTCATATCTCAGTAACTGTACATTGTAGGTTCATGTAACTTCATATGCATGCATTTTTATACGACCGCAAAAAATTTGCTGTAGTATTATGGTATGGCGCTGGCGTCATTGTCGGTGTCTGTGGACAGCATAACTTTGGTTTTAGTTGATGGATTGTTATCAAATTTTAGTATGTTTCTTGGCACATGCTTAAGCTCAGGATTTAATTTCATGTACCCTGCCCCGCCCGTTTCAGAAAAATAGGCAAAAAAGGGGTTAAACTAAGCATTTTTGTGTCTGTGGACAGCATAACTTTGGTTCTAGTAGACCAATTGTTTTTAAATTTTAGTATGATGTTTCTTGTTACATTCTTGAACCGTTTTTCTTCCTTAAGTTTGGGCATGCACCCCCCCCCACCCCCATTTCTGAATAAGGGGCCAAAAATTGGGTGTTTTCACATAATTGACTGTAGAATGTTTAGTATTTATCAGAATTTGATGGCGTTTCTTTCAGTGTACTTCTTATTAAATTTCCAATCTGTAATATGTCAACGGATTTCATGTGGCATATACTGTTCATGACATAAATGGGGCTTAAAAGGGGCGAATTTCAAAAATATTAATTTTTCTATTTTTAGTCTGATTTTGATGCAGTTTTTTGCAATGGATTCCATATGACAAATTAAAATACCCACTTGCACAATCAGATTTTGTATAACTTGTATCCTTTCCAAGCTATGAGGGCGCAAACAGGACCAAAATTGCAAAAATGCGGATTAGTAAAATTTTTATTAGCTCACCTGGCCTAAAAGGCCATGTGAGCTTTTGCCATCTTTATGCGTCCGTCTGTCTGTCTGTCCGTCTGTCTGTCCGTCCGTCAGTCTGTCTGTCAACAATTTCAAAAATCTTCTCCTCTGAAACCACTGGCCCAAATGTAACCAAACTTGGCCTGAATCATCATCAGGGTAATATGGCTTCTCAAACTGCTGTTCAGTTTGTCCCTCTGTCGAACAACATGGCCACCATTGCTAAAAATAGAACATAGGGGTAAATTGCAGTTTTTGGCCAATAACTCGAAAACCGTTACAGATATAAAAAATCTGAAAGGAGTAAAAATGATCAGCATGATGAGATCTATCCACTGTGCAATTTTGAAGAAAATCGGAAAACCCATCTCGGAGTTATAGCCCTTTTTCCATTAAATTTTCAAAATTTTTGCATTTTTTATTTTTTATTTCAAAAAGTAACAGATAGAGGTATATCAAGATCTACTTACCCTAAAATTTTGAAGAAAATCCATAAACCTTTGTAGGAGTTATTGCCCTTTTTTCACCGAATTTTTTAAATTTTTGTATTTTGCAGCTTTTATTTCCAAAACTATAGAAGATGAAGGTTAAGTGTAAATTGATGAAATGTTTGCCATGCTGTGGCCATATCAAAACTGATGTTGAAAGTTGTTCCTTGACCGCCATTTTCAAAATGGCTGCCAAAAAAAGGCGGGAAAATTCAACATTGTCCGATTTCAATGAAATTTGGTTTCCAAATAGATCTTGATGTTGCGAGTTCAAATCCGGTGTAGAAAATTGTTCCTTGACTGCCATTTTCAAAATGGCCACCAAAAAAGGCGGGGAAAATTCAACATTGTCCAATTTCAATGACATTTGGTTTCCAAATAGGTCTTGATGTCGCAACTTCATAACTGATGTTAAAAATTGTTCGTTGATTGCCATTTTTAAAATGGCCGCCAAAAAAGGCAGGAAAATTCAACAATCCGATTTCAATGAAATTTGGTTTCCAAATAGATATCGATGTTGAGACTTCAAAACCAGTGTTAAAAATTGTTCGTTGACCAGCATTTTCAAAATGGCCGCCAAAAAGGCAGGAAAATTCAACATTGTCTGTTTTCAATGACATTTGGTTTCCAAATAGGTCTTGATGTTGCAACTTCAAAACTGATGTTAAAATTTGTTCGTTGACCAAAAAAAGAGGGGAAAGTTCAACATTGTCCCATTTCAATGAAATTTGATTTCCAAATAGATATTGATGTTGCGACTTCAAAACCAATGCTGAAAATTGTTTGTTGACTGCCATTTACAAAATGACGTCTCGACTTCAAAACTGGTGTTGAAAGTGGTCCTTAGCAAGAACCTTTTTTGTCAAGAAAAAGCCCAACAAAGAAATATAGTAAAAGATGATCAGACTTTAAAAAAATTTCAAGATATTGGAGGTGTTCGAGCTACAAAAGTTTGAGAAACGAAGATCAACTATATAACTTACAATGTTTCCTTGATTAAGGCATTAACTGAAAGCCAGGTGAGCGATACAGGCTCCTGGGAGCCTCTGGTTTTTCATCTGATTTCAATGGGATTTTTTTCTTAAGATTCCTCTCATTGTAGGCTTTCAGTAATGTGTCAACATATTTGGCACAGCTCTTACTGTTTCTGAGCTAGGAGTCAAAGGGGCCAAAATTGCAAATTTTAGAAATATGTGAAATCTATATTTTACATCATATTTTGATGGGATTTTTTGCTTTGGATTCCTCATTGAAGCTTTAAGTAGTATGGCAACAGATTTTACGTAGCTCTTACAGTTTCCAAGCTATAAGGGGTCTAAGGGCCAAAATTGCAATTATCAGAAATATGTGAAATCTTTATTTTTCATCATATTTTAATGGGATTTTTACGACTGCAAAAATTTTGTGGTCGGATTATGGTATGGCGCAGTCGTCGGCGTCTGTGGCTACTATAACTTTGTTTCTAGTGGACGGATCATCTTGTTCAGTATGTGGTTTCTTGGCATAAGGGCAATCCCAGGTTTTAATTTCGGGTTTGTGGCCCCACCCGTTTCAGAAAAATTGTAAAATTGGGTGTTTTTGTGTCTGTTGACTGCATAACTTTGGTTCCAGTGAACCAATCATTTTCAAATTTTTGTATGATGTTTTTTGGCACATGCTTTAGCCCAGGCTATAATTTTATGTTCCGGGCCTCGCCCGTTTTAGAAAAAGGGGCCAAAAGAGGTTAAATTGGTTGTTTTCACATATTTGATTGTAGAATCTTTATTATTTATCAGATTTTGATGGGGTTTCTTTCAGTAAACTCCTTAGAAAATTTCCAATCTGGTGTTGCCAACGGATTTCATGTGGCATGTACCGTTCACGAGATAAATGGGGATTTTTAAAATTTCATTTTTTTATTTTTAGTCTGATTTTGATGCAATTTTTTCCAAAGGATTCCTTATGAAAAATTAACATAGCTCTCTACTATTATATTTTTGGTGACTTGTTTCCTTACCCATCTTTGAGGGGCCCGAGGGGGCCAAAATTGTAAATTTACAGATAACCTAAAATGTTTAATTTTCATCGGATTTCGATGGGATTTTTATGCCCCTGCCGCTAGGCGGTCGGGGGCATTAAAGTTTACCCTGATCTGGACGTCCGTACGTACGTCCATCTTTTTGGTTTCTGGATGATAACTTGAGTATCCTGCATCGGATCAAAACCAAACTTGGTCACATGCTTACTTATCACCCAAGACAGAACCCTATTGATTTCCAGGTTGGTACCCCCAAGGTCAAGGTCACAGTTGCTAAAAATAGACTAAAATTTCAATAAAATTTTGGTTTCCGGATGATAACTTGAGTACTACATCGGATCAAAACCAAACTTGGTCATGTGCTTGCTTTTCACCCAATTCAAAACCCTATTGATTTCCAGGATGGTAGCACCAAGGTCAAGGTCACAGTTGCTAAAAATAGACTAAAATTTCAATAAAATTTTGGTTTCCGAACGATTACTTGAGTATTCTGCATCTGATCAAAACCAAACTTGGTCACTTGCTTACTTATCACAATAGACATAATCCCATGGATTTTAGCGTTGATACTACCAAGGTCAAGGTTACAGTTGCTAAAAATAGATTAGTATTACATATAAGACTGTTTCTCAGATTATTTGTTGGAACTACACATTATATCAAAACCAAACCAGTTCCAGTGCCTATTTATCACAGGAGAAAGTATTTGATAAATATATATTGTATATAGTTATGCCTTTAATAATTTATGGGTTTCGATTGCAAGGAGGCGGGGGCATCCGTGTCCCATGGACACATTCTTCCATTTTTTTTCTTTTGATTCCTCTTGATGTAAGCTTTCAGTAGTATGCAACAGATTTGCCGTAGCTCTTACTGTTTCCGAGCAATGAGGGCTGAAGGGGGCCAAAATCGTAAATTTACAGATAACCTAAAATTTTTATTTTTCATCGGATTTCAATGGTTTTTTTTTTTTTTTTTTTTTTTTTTTTTTTT
>MJUU01068832.1:4164-31931 GCA_002080025.1 Modiolus philippinarum
CCAGTTTGATATTCATTTGATATTCAAATCCGTTGTATACCGCATGAACAGTCCGGAAACGAATGTCAAACGAATATCGAACTGAAACAATTTCAGTTTGATATTCATTTGATTTTCATCCCAGTTGCATAACTAGTCCGGAAACGAATGTGAAACGAATATCGAACTGACAAAAATCTCAGTTTGATATTCATTTGATATTCATCTACGTTGTATATTCAATGAATGACCCGAGACGAATGTCAAACGAATATCGAACTGAAAAAAAATCAGTTTGATATTCATCTACGTTGCACATTCAATGAATAAATCGAAAACGAATGTCAAACGAATATCTAACTGACAAAAATCCCAGTTTGATATTCGTTTGATATTTAAATCCGTTGTTAACCGCATGAAGAGTCTGGAAAAGAATGTCAAACGAATATCGAACTGAAACAATTTCAGTTTGATATTCATTCGATATTCACCCCAGTTGCATACCTAGTCCGGAAACGAATGTCAAACGAATATCGAAGTGACAAAAATCTCAGTTTGATATTCATTTGATATTCATTTATTCAGTTAATTGCAATAAACATGAATATCAAACGTTACATTTTTACCGTTTGATATTCATTCGATATTCAAGTTTTTTTGCTTCATTTCATAACAATTATCATGAATATCGAACGAATATCAAACGGTAAAAAATTACCGTTTGATATTCAGTTTTATATTCATAATTCTGAATGTCGAATATCGAACGTCGAATATCAAACGTACTTGATCCCGGTCTTTTTTTTTTCTATTAATTAATTTCCAGAAACATGGCAGACACAAAAGCACGATAGGAATGAACAAACTCAAGATACGATACATTTACTTTTGTGTAGCATTAAAATGATAACAGGAAACACCAAAAATCACAGTTACATGCCACAATGTACCAAGGAACTGTACAAGAAAAAACAACCCATCAAAGACAAACGTAAACAACGATGATTTAAAAAATGCATTTTCCGTATTCGACACTCGTTACCCAGTCAAAGAGTCTTTCCTGAATAAAGTGAAAATCCTTGAAGTCATGTAATATACTTTAAAAGTTGAAATCTATGTATTGATAAATATGTATGACAATTATGGCCATTTCGATGCTTTTTGTTTTTGATGGGAGACCAATACGGGACTTTCGAGATAGGAACCCTCGTGTAATTGAAGGCGGAAACGATCTCGTCAAATACCATTGAGGCGGAGTGACTGGATTCTTGATCTATTAAAATAAATATACACCACATAAAAACAAAATATTTATGAAATTGGAGTAAACACTTAGAATTGTTCCTAAATGACAAGTCTTTAACTAAATTTGAAATCACAAAAAACAATTAACTTGAAGCGCTACAACAGATCCTTAGCTCATCAGTGTTCATTAATTAGTGATTTCCTTTAAATGTATTGATGTATTGATTTTTTTTCGTAAAGTATCACAAATGTATTCCGGTTTGAACACGACTAAGGAGTCCCGTATTGGCCTGTAACATCCAACCTTGCTAGCACAAAAACTTAATGGGAGAAAAAACATGTTTCTCCTGGAGACTGGTAAAGGTCATAACAGAGAACTAATTAACACAAGCGTTATTATTTGGTCCATAGTTTTGAAGCTTACCTAATGATGTAGCATATACGGCTAAATAATCAGCTTCATTTGGTATACGAATAGTTTCTCCATGAGTTTCATCATATTCAAGATATTCTGGAGCAGCGTCTGATTCATTTGGATCCCTTACAACCTTCATATTAACCCCTGTTCCAATACCATTTCCACGGCATGCCTACAAATAATGCAGTATATGCTGTTAGCTTACGATAGGTACAAATTACATGTTATTCTTTTTGGGCTTTACAAACCATCTGTATGTCTTAAATACCATCCTGCTAAAATGTCGAATATCCGTTAGGTCAAAGATTATTTCATTTAATGAAATCATGACTGATTAATCGTTTAAATTGTTAATTTTTGTTCAAAACTAAAGAGTATCTCCCTCTCGCATAGTTCTGTCCTTAACTGATTTTGGCTTTACTATTTAGGTTCTTTTGGTAATTTCTTCTCTATCAGTTTTTACACATATTTTGGTATATGGATTTCCAAAGGTTTTGATTTGATCTACACTGAAGAGACATAAGTTGTCGGAATGCGCATATGCAGAACCTAAATCAACAGTAACTTCGGTATTTTGTTGTTTATTACCACTGGGCCGATGCCTCTGCTGGTGGGCTGTTAGTCTTCGAGGGTATTCACCAACCCAGTAGCCAGTACTTCGGTGCTGACCCGAAAACCGATTTTGTTTGGAAACTTGCAATATCTAAATTTGACAAATTTTTGTTCAAAACTAAGGAGTATCTCCCCTCGCATACAAAAATAGTAACTTCGGTATTTTGTTGTTTAAAAAGTATTCAAATACATTTTTATAAATCAAATCACTTTGCATTTGAACAATATTGATGTGATATTGTGCTTTAGGTAAATATTTTCATTGCATCGGCTATAAGATATGTCGGTTTGACAAAAAAGAAGATTTCATCCAACTGATTAGAGTAAAAAAATACCAAGTAACAAATTTTGTTTGTACTACTACATTTTATGTACTTTCATTTTTTTTTAAGGTATGAAGTAAACAGAATCTGTTCAGACAGCAAAATTAACAATGCCAAAAATATGGAGTTACTGCACATGAGACAAAAGTCTCTACAAATACATGGTAAATCCAAGCAATGAAATAATGCTTCTATTGTTGTTCTTCATCTTTAAGTGATCATGAGACCGTCAACATTAAGCTATATTTGAACTTTAAAATTTGTCCAAATTTTTTTTTAAAAAATACAAGTCCTACAAAACATCATGATTGTAATAACTGCAGGGAGAAAAGCGTAAAAATGTCAGATAACATTTTTTAATGTGTTTTTGAATTACTGATGTAGTCTTTATGTTTATTACTTACTTGAAAAATGAATATCTTCGGTTTCATGATCAGTTCTGGGCAATTTTCTGCATTAAATTCGTCCATCAGTGCTTTTATCTTTATTTCTCTATCTGTTGCATATACACCTTGTTCGGTACCATGTGTTAGAAAAACCACTGCTAGGCAGTCTGCTTTCCTCAGACTGTTTTTATCTTCTTTGACTGCGATTATAAGCATTTTTGTTATGAGCAAAAGCTTAAATTTGAGCTTGCATTAATGTATGTTTTATATATCAGTACAGAATGTTCTTCACTTCTATACACCAAGCGAGATATTCTGAAAAATTTACTCAAAGTTTATGACTCATTTCTTGAATATTAAGTTGTGAAACCACTGTAGTTCAAAGTTGCAAGTCAATGCCACAGTTCTTGCTTTGAATTGGCGTAAAAACCAACCAATATCAAATTATGAAATATCTCCAATAGGCAAATATTCATATCCAAAAACACCCCTTTTGGCATGGACGAGGAGTTAGGTGAACTCCAGCCAAAGACAAAGTTTCATCAATCAATTTGACAATCGAAGTGATTAATCAACATGCCAAATGCCAAATCTACTTCAAAGTATAAAACGGTAGAGTGCTCTATATTGTCACAGTAGAAAGCAATAATGGGACCTAGAAGTCAATGTCAAACCAATAAAAAAACATGCAAGGATATGGATTGAATATACACGAGACAATCTTAGGCATGGGAAAGTCGAAAAATGGAATTCTTCATATTGGAATAAACATGAGGCCTTGAACAATTATCTTTGCTCATACCTCTTAGTAAGTTCAAGACGGCCTCTGGCACTGGTTTGAATTTATTTGTAAAGATCGATCAACGCAACATTTATGTCTGTTTAATCTCATGGGTGTGAAATAGTCTAAAATCTTAAAAATAAGTGGCAGTGTTCTTGATTTGATTTAAACATATTTATTTTGCTCACAAAATCTAAAGGGGATCAGACACAAGGTATTCCAACTTATAAAAGTCTTCTCCCATATAGCTACAATAATAATAATAGAGCATTTTAATTTAAGTCATATATATCAATATTCATATTAATCTAACTGAGTATGACAAAAAGTATTCTTACGATCGCTGTCAACCTTTTCTTGACAAAATATCGTCATAACTGCTAGAAGATAGTACAGTCACAACATAAAAATAACGACAGGGCATTTATCAAGTCAACTGCAAGAAAACTTATGATAGAATCATTAGTTGTGGGTATTATGAAAACAGATGGTCATAATAACATTTAGAAATTACAAAAAAATGAAATGCCAAAATTTGAAAGTATGACAGTTTATACATATGAGAAATTATCAACTGAACATATAGAGAGCGTACATCTGTCGCACAGGTTTTTTTTCACTGCAGGAAAGGCATGCTCTAACCATTATTCACAACGCAAGGTTTACCATAAGGTCTAGATTCAAGATTTAAGTAGGTTTGCCACACATCACTAACATTCACCAAACTGGAGAGAGGTTTCTCAATCCAACTTTTTTTTGTAATTGTGTTTGCAATATGTGCTGTCATTGTTGTTGAATAAATAAAGTTTAAACCAAACTAAAAGCCTATGAACACTATGCATGTTTGTCTTGCTGTTTCCAAGGCAACATCAGCCATTTTGAAAAATCTAATGATGATAATATTTTCAAATGCCAGACATTTTAAAAAAATCATCAAATGTATGCTATAATTAGTAGTTTTCCGGATATTTTGTCGTTTCCATGGCCAACACTGTAAATTAAAAAAAAATTAAGCCTAAAATCACAGCTACACATGCCGGGAAACAGTCGAGTAAAGTCATTGATTTTTCTTTTATTTCCCACTTTTGCGTTCCATATCTAGACACCCATTTTTACAGTTTTGAAAGCTGCATGCACATTTACTCATAATAGCAAACATTTCTTTGCAGCTTCATGAAACTTGGTTCAATATTTTCTGAGAATGGTTTTGGCAACAGAAAGAAAGTAAAAATGATAAAAGAAACAAACATGACAGACGATTGAAGGATGACATATAGACGACGGTATATGTTTAATAAACATTGTAGCTAAAAAAACATAATGATCATGAGATGGAAACAAACCTTACATGTATCGATCACCAGGAAACACTTCGCAAACTAAAAAAAAGTTTTCTTTCACTCTGTTTTCTTATACTTGCTTATCTTATTCTCATAAAAATCATTATACCAAATTTAAAAAGTTTTGAGAAATGAAATAAAACCTTATTGTTCAGTTAAGTGAATATCCAACGCCATTTGTGTGTTTTCAAACTTTCAGTTTGACATTCGTGATATGGGTAAGTTGTGACATGTTTTATTCTGGAACCTTAAAGGTTATACCAGTGTATTTCATGGTAATTTACAGGGAGAACTGTTTCTTTATTCTTTATTTCTTTCTTCACTTTATTTATTTTTTTAATTGATAAATTTGACAATAATACATTATGCATTTGACATCGCTGAGACTTTATTTCTTTCTTATCTTTATTTGTTTATTTGTTGTTTTTTTTTGTTTTTGTTTTTTTTATTATTTTTGTTCATTTATTTATTTATTCTTTTTTAATTCATAAATTTGACAATAATTCATTATGCATTGACATCGCTGAGACATTATTTCTTTCTTCTCTTTATTTGTTTATTTATTTATTTATTTTATTTTATTTTATTTTGTTTTTATTTATTTTTTTTTCTTTGAATTCATAAATTTGAAAATAACACATTATGCATTTGGCATCGCTTAGACTACAAAGTAATAAAAAAACATTCAATATGGGTAATAAGAAAACTACTAAATAAAACTCAGGAACCGAAAACCAAAAGACAAAGGGACAAAGTAGGTCCAAAACCACCAGGAAAATCGCAAAAGATAAAAAAAAATATCATTTCCTTACTTTCTTTGATTTTTTCTGTTATTTCGTCGTAAGAAACATCGTTCATCATATCACTTTCAAAACCAAGTTCCTGAAATCTTTGATACAGAGATGAAGCATCAACATCACTCCCTTTACGGTCCTGTAGGTTGAGTCTAGAATCAAATTCGATGTTGTTTATAACAACTGCTATCCCGGAGTTAAGAGGGTATTTGTCACTTTCCACATGTCGTTTTGAAACTTTAGTCTGCCCATAACCAGATTCATTGCTGAAAAACAATACAAGGAATTTCAAATTGCACAATCAACAATAACAAAAAGTTCGAACGGTTTGAAATAAATGGAATAAATACATCTTGTGGTCAATTCTCGATAGCTTATTAAATAAATTTGACAGAATAAAACGAAATACGCCAGTTTTCTTCACATTAAGGGTAAGAAATTGAAAAATATTCTGTCTTCTATAATTATCTTCTGAATACCGTTTGATTCTAACTGTCGCAGCGAACAGCAATCAGATAGCTGTAGTACCGTTAGTACACGGTGGCTAGTCGTTACAGATCCTTTCGGAAGAAACGGCGACTTTCAGATCAAGCAACGGACCATTTTTGAAAAGAATGGAGGAAAATGATGGATAGACTAAATTCTTCAAGGGAAATAAACAAAAAGAACAGTAATGTTGTAATGTATTTTCTTTTAACGGAATGTCTTACAACTTTTTGTCCTTCACGGAATACGTGTTTTAGTGATACAACACTTGATTATGTTTAACAAAAGCAAAACAAGCGAGGGCTCTGTGTGATGACAATATATTATACCATATAAAGAGAAGAATCTACAGTTGAATGGTTTGTTTCAATGCTTGCAGTCAGACATATTGGTTTCCTTTCTCGTTTAACACATTTCTTTGCAGTTCTAAATATATAAATAGCCTCATTCAAAGCTATGTAGTATGTAATCTTAATATGAACACTGTTATAAACTGTGTTCAGAAAGAGACAAGCATATTACATGGATTTGAAACCGTGCATAGCCATAGATCAAATATTGGCTTGATAACCGGAACTGTTTTATAAAGGTCTTTCAACACAGTGAAAGACCTTAATGCAATTCTTCGGATTATTTTTTTTAATTTTTTTTTATGCCACTACACCCGCTGTTAAAAAAACTATACGTCATATCATTTCGATACTTTTTGTCATGAATTAACATCAGCAGTCTTGGATCTAAAAACCACATACCGATCTACTTTTAAAAATGGAGTTATCTGCCCCAGAGCCAAAAATATTGTTATCTTTAAAAAAATAGTGATTAAGTGTAATAAGAAAAATGTTCATTAGGTTGTGGCGGAACTTAGCTACATAGGACCAAAACCGTACGGTATGGCATTGTTTGAGTTATTTGCCTTTGAAAAATTTTGAGTTTCCGTAAAAAAAATTTCTCGGAAAGTACAACTCGAAAAGACTGGGGACCGTCACCATTTTTCACAAGTTATAAACGGTCAAAGGTTAAAGGTCATCGGTAAAGGTCATCAATGATCTTTGACCTTGTTATCGCTTAAACTCGTAAACTGTAACAGACAGAGATGGCTGATGAAGTTGGCAAAAAATGTTCAACATATCAAGGATTATATTTGTTTCATTTGACTTAAGATCTCCGATGACTCCCGTTGAGTTATTGCCCATGTTGGGTTTCGGAATGTGTTTCAACGTATAACCTTTAAATCATTCAAGTAACTTATCAAATTAATAAGCAAAAAAGACCTTAAATTCGAACTCATTGTCAACTGTCAACAAAGCTAAATGTCAATTTCATGGCCAAGTATTGGTCGTTTTTTAAATCTAAAAAAAACGGTAACAGATAAGTGACCAAATGTTTTGGAGAAAACGTTGTCTCATTGAGGTCCACCTTTGGTACTATTTCATTTTGACTTAGGGTACAGCAAAATGAAAAACTTTCATACAAATGGATTTAAAAAAATATGAAATAGCATTCTCTAGTTTAAACATATAAAGTCGCTGTTGGAAAAGTGTCAAACGTCTTTCAAAAGGGATAAAACAAACTCACAATATATATTTGCCTAATGACAATTGTGTAGAGAACCATAATCAGTATATTTTTATGACACCAACTACACACAGTTCTTTTGTTTACCACTAACCGGAAACTACTTACCTGGGGATATTGGGAGGAACGTTTGAATTCAACATACACTTTATAAATTCTACGGTCGCTACCAGGAGTTGGTTGACCGGTTCAATGTTACAGTCTTGCTACTTGCACTTTTGCATTTTACCAGACTTAACATTGATTCGTTTCATCTATACGATTGGACTTTGCGTGTTCTTAACATCGATATAAATTTGGACAACGAATATCTCTCATGACGGTAAATGCATGCATAACTTGCAGATCCACAAAGTATAATTCCTTATGGAGTTCACATGCAAATGTCAATATAACATATGAGAGGGTATGGATTATGATACTCTATATACTACCTTTCCTTGCACTTCTTGAACTAATCTTACTTAACTTGTGTGTCACGATAAGAATAATAACATTTAAGCACGGACCTTTTTATTTTCAGGGGAGGGGGGGGGGAGGCTGGTATTTTTATAAAAAAAATTCTGACCCAGATTTTATTTGGTTGAATTAGAAAAAAAACCTGTCTCAATAAATTTTCTTAGTATATGGAAAAAAACAAACTGGCCCGCGAAGCAGGCCAAAACAATTCTGGCTCAATTTTCTGGCTCGGGTAAAAATCCCAGCTCCCCTGTGAAAATCAAATGGTCCGTGTCTTACTACACTTTATTCTCAAAGCCTCTAAATTATTACTGTGAGTTTTCTACTGATAGATGACTGATGTCATTATTGTGTTACGATAAATTAGCAGAGACCAGGCAGAAAAAAAAAATTAGTAAGATCAATAACAAAATTCCGAAGTTACTTTTAATTTATTTTCTGCATGTGCGCATTTCGTTAACTTATGTGATCAAACCAAAACATTTGGAAGTCCATTAACCAAAAACGTTTTAAAGCTCATAGAAAACAAAAAACTGAAAGGAACTTAATAGAATAGCCAAAATTAAACTAGAATGTCAATTGTTCCAAGAACAATTGATAGGTATTTTGTCATTATGTTCTCATTATTGATTGTCCTAACAAACTGGCTTATTCTTTTTTTTTATTATAAAACTATTATTTTAATCATTAAAAAAACATTCTAAGCTTCATATATATCTATTTTTAATAAGTTAAACGTCAAGTACAGTTGTTTTCTTTGACTTTGACATTAACCTCATTCAAAGGTCAAGTTCTTCTTAATACTTTTTTGAATAAAAAGTCCTCTTTATCTGCAAAGAAAGCTATTAATATAACACCTACATCATTCACAAAAAATGAGTTTTTGGTCTATCAACCCATAACAGTTGGTCTTATCATTTTGGACCCAAAGTAAGAAATGAAAAGAGATACACGTTTTCTTTGTTACATTTAATTAGCTATCTGTAACAGCTGTAGAGCTGCTTACAATTTGTAAGACAATTCTGTTTCTAAAAACAGATCGGATTCACAGGGTCAGTCTGATCAAAACCTGACAAGGCTGATAAATGGTACCAAGTATCAAAAGAAAGTAATATTTAAATTCTCTTTTTTTACGGTCGTATAATGGTATGACGTTGGTGTCGGCGTTTTTGAGCAGCATAACTTTGGTTCTAGTAGACGGATTATTATCAAATTTTAGTATGATGTTTCTTGGCACATGTGTAAACTAAGATTTCGATTATAGATTTTTGGCCTTGCCCGTTTTACAATAAAGGGCCAAAAAGGAGAAAAATCTGTTGTTTTTTTTTTTTTGCATAATCGACCCTAGAATCTTTATTATTAATCAGATTTTGATGGGAGTTCTTTCAGTGTGCTCTTGAAAAAAATTTGCAAACAGTAAGATTCCACGGATTTAACTTAGATAAATTTGGACAAATCTAAAAAAAAAATGTTTGTATTTTTTGTCCAATTCTGATGTGGTTTCCAATGGATTCCTTATGAAAAATTAAGACAGCGCTCAACTATTCTAGGTTTTTGGTAACTTTTTTCTTTTCCCAAATATGAGGGCCGAATGGGG
Organism: Modiolus philippinarum; assembly: GCA_002080025.1. NCBI lineage: Eukaryota > Metazoa > Mollusca > Bivalvia > Mytilida > Modiolidae > Modiolus > Modiolus philippinarum. Next base: position 14,163 of record MJUU01068832.1, read on the forward strand.
CCAAATTGAAAATTTGCAGATTACCTAAAATTTTCACTTTTCACCGGATTTTGATGGGAGTATTTTGTTTTTTTAATCTCTTGATATATGCTCATGGCAATATTCAACGTATTTGGTGTAGGGGGTCAAAGGGGCCATGATTGCATTTTTTAAATAATGTGGAATTTCATTTTTGATCAGATTTCGATTGGATTTTTTTCTTTGGATTCCTCTTGATATAAGCTTTTAGTAGTTAAACAATGGATTTGTTGTAGCTCTTAAAAGGGGTCAAAGTGGTCAAAAATCGTAATTTTTCTAGATATGTGAAATTTTTATTTTGATCACATTTCAATGAGATTTTTTCTTTGGATTCCTCTTGTTGTAAGCTTTTGGTTGTATGACAAAAGATTTACCATAGCTCTTACACTTTCCGCTCTGTTAAGGGGCAAAGGATTCAAAATAGTTTTTTGAAAATATGTAAAAAAATTATTGGACTATAATGGGATTGGTATCTTCGGATTCCTCTTATAGTAAGGTTTAAGATGCCTACTTCGACATACCTCTTATAATTTCTGATTTATATAAGGAATCAAAAGGGCTTTTTAATTTCCATAGTTCGTGTCCAGCAAATTACTGGGTCAAGCCCTTTATTATGTCCATCTAATTATTGTGTCAAGCTGTTTAGTATGTCCACACTCATTTAAATTACACGTGTTCAAATTGCAGTGTTCGACATGCTGCTTTCGTTTCATGTTGCGCTCGGCGTAGCATAGACCTTTATTTCGTACTAAAATTACTAATTTTGCTTTGATACTGATTATATATATATAAGGGTGTTTCCACAAATAACTCCCTCCCAACATAACGTGGTTATCCAAGACGGTTAAAAACACATCTATCAATAACGATCAACAACTCTGTCAAATTTCATCGCTGTACCTCTTTCCATTAAGCCACCGCTTTAAGCAGAAGAAAACTATCTGATTTTACAAAAACAAGAAAGGTATTTCCCCTATGGAAAATACCTTTCACTATTATTATTACTCATTATTAATGCCTCGTCAGAAAAAATACAGAAAATTCAATAATACTGGAAATGACACACTATACCTGGGAGTAATTCCATTTTGGACAGTCTTTTTGATGTCTGTAATTTCATCGGTTTCATCAGTTGCTGTCACGGGCGATGAATCTATCTGATCAGACATTTCAATGTGCTTTAAAGGCTTAACTGGTGCTAGAAAATACATTTTTTACATTAAAAACTTTTTTTTGTTTTTGATTTTTAAAATTTTTGTACTTAATATTAATAATTAGATTTTTATGTACTTTCAAAATCAGACAAAGCTATTCTAATAAGATATTTCTCAAAAACAAGATCCTCAACATATCAAGTTTTAACTTGATTTGTTACTTTACAGTAACTTCGGTATTTTGTTATTTATCTACCATTACTATTACCATAATGTTATCAATTCCATAATAGATTCCTTAGTTTTACATTAGCAAATCCTAGCCAAAATTTCGATTATCAACGCATAAGGCATAAAATGAGATTATTCACGCCCGTACTTACATAAATCATATGTGGATATTTAAATCCCCTTCATTTTCTCAAATACATTCTCTCAAAACATTAGATTTTTCAACAATTTGTACTATGCTTTCTCATGGTAAACTAAAATCCAAAATCAAAGATATCATTCAAAAGGCCTTTGACGATTTGAAAAAAAATAGGTTATAAACAATTCTTTTATCTAGTTTGAAAACCTACACACCCACTACTCTGTCTAAGGAGGAGATATTAAAGACTGATAAATCTGTTTTGCTTTCGTTTGGGATTTCGACAAAGGATGAAGACACTGATCTCCTTTCTTTGTACTGAGTATTAAAATTACACAAATGTCCATACAAATAATTAAATACCGAAGTTACTGTGAATTTAGGTTCTTCATATGCACACTTCGACAACTTATGTCTCTTCAGTGCAGATAAAATCTAAATGTTTGAAAGACCACAACGAATGGATATTTGAACACTTATAGAGAACAAATAACAAATATGATCTAAATATAAAGCCAAAATCAGCTAAGAACAGAGCTTTGCATGAGGGAGATACTCCTTAGTTTTCAAAAAAATTTACAAATATTTAGATATTGAAATTTTCCAAATAGAAACTTCTTTTTGGTAAGCACTAAAGTACTGACTACTGGGCCTTTGAATACCCTCGGTTACTAAAGTCCACCAGCCGAAGCGTATAATTAAATACCGAAGTTGCTGTGAATTTAGTTTCTGCATATATGCGCATTTTGACAATTTATGTCTCTTCAGTGCAGATAAAATTTAAACTTTTGGAAGACCATAAACTCAGATGTCTGAAAACTATTACAGCACAAATAGAATCCATATACAAAGAACGATACATTTCTGGATGTGCAAATTTTTCTAAGCTGCTAACCTTCATTTTGAATCCGCAAAAAAAGAAGGCCCTCACAAATATTGTGATGCTTATTTTTTAGAAAGTGATGTAAATAAAAAAGGGATATTGGAAATTTTAATATATCTACTTGACATCTTAGAATCTGTGTGTTTTATCACATTATAAAAGCAATGTAACTTTTGACTTCTTCACAATTTATACTATAATCCCTCATGAACAAATGAAATCTTGGCCTAAAGTTATAATATTAATATGGTAACAACAGCGAATGAAGTTATAAGTACATTGTTATAGGTAGAAAACAAGCATACTTTGTGAAATACGACATCGAATCCAAAAAAAAAGGAGTGATTAAAGAGTTTCTGATAGAAAATATATCTCTCCAGTTTGAAGAACTTGATTTTCAACAAACTATCGCAAGTTCAATGGGTAAAACTGCGCATCTCTTGTAATTGATCTGTTTCTTTAACTATATAAGGCTAAATTCATCAAAGTACTTCTCCAAAATAAAGATAAAAACTAGCCCAATTCTTTGTCCTGTCACTACCTGGCGGTTTTCGTTATCTCATCTATCCAAAAATGATCGAAATGATTTCAACCAAAGATGAAGACACTGACTTCCCCTCCTTGTACGGGGTAGAAAAATTACACAAATGCCCATGCAAACAAAGGTACATCGCTATATCTGCTAAATGTTCTACAAAACCTATTTCTTAGCTATTAACATCCATCTTGACAGCCGTAAAAGAGGGCCTTCAAATATATTGTGTTACTAGCTTTTCAAGAAGTGGTGTAAATGAAATAAGGATATTAAAAAACTCTAAGGATCTGCTTGACATCTTAAAATCTAGATCATGGTCACACTGTAACAGCATTAAAACTTTCAACTCTCCACACTTTATACTACAGTTCCTCACAAACAACTGAAATCACGGCTGAAAGATTTAGATGTTTCTCCCGCATATATAAGTACATTGTTATTACTCAACTTTATTGAACGGGTTTGGCGTGGCCTAATTTTCTCTGTCTTATAGGTAAGTAAAAAACGAATAATCCCGATACAATCGACCCATGACCAGTCAGGTCAATTTAATAGAGTAATATAGGCAGAACACAAGCAAACTTTGTGAAATACGACTCAGAATCACAGAAAATTATACAAAGGAAGAAGTGATTAAAATATTACAGTTTCTAATCGACAATATATTTATCCAGATTGGAGGACTTGTTTTTTCAACGGACTATCAGAATTCCAATAGGCACAAACTGTGCACCTCTTTTAACCAATCTTTTTCTCTACTCATATGAAGTTGAATTCATCGAAGGGCTTCAAAATAAAGATCTAAAACTGACCAAGTCCTTTAATTTCAGCTTCCGTTATATAGATGAAATTGTATCACTAAACAACCCTCGCTTTGGTGATTTTTTTATCATTTCTATCCAAAAGAGCTCGCAATTAAGGATACTTCGGATACTTCCACATCAGCCTCGTTCCATGACCTTCATCTTAAAATTGACAATAGAGGTACCCTACAAACTAGGCTATATGAAAAACGTGATTATTTTACTTTTCCAATGGTCAACTTCCCCTCTTTGTAGCAACATTCCAAAAGCACCGGTATATGGAGTTTACATCTCCCAACTCATTCGCTACTCAAGGGCCTGTGGTCGATACAGTGACTGCCTTGATAGACTACTAAAGCAAGAGTATGTTACCCATAACTTGAGGCCATCACTACAGAAGTTTTACGGTCGACATCACGATCTTGTGGACCGCTATGGGATATCTGTTTCCCAGATGACAACAGATCTTTCTTTTTGCCACTAAGGTGTGTTTTTTCTTTACCAGAGTTGACGTGTTCAACACAGTGAGTGTTTTATAGCAGGAGATGATTACTCTACCGGTGTACCTGATCTCACCCATGGTTTTATATTGGGTCCGTGTTGTTCATTTTTGTACATGTGTGTGCCTTCATTTTCTTTTCTGTACCGTGCTTATGTTCTTTGTTTGTCCGACGTTGCCATTGTCCTTGGATTGTTCGTTTTAGACTGACGGTTCGGTTCTCACTTACTTCAAGGATACTACAGGAACTTGGACATTTCTTGACCTACATCTTGAAATTGGCAATAGAGGTACACATCAAACTAATATATATGACAGACGAGATGACTTCACTTTTCCGATAGTCAATTTCCCTTTTCTTTAAAGCAATATTCCAGCAGCACCAGCGTACAAAGTTCACACCTCCAAACTTATTTGTTACTCAAGAGCTTGTCGATACAGTGATTACTTAACACATATGAAAAAGAAAGGAAATGGGGTAAATGTCAAGGAGACAACATCCCATATCCAAGTTAACGATATCCAGGTTAAAACAGTTCACAAATAGGTTGCTCACAAATAGGCTACTTAATAAACAAGGGCATGTTACCTATAACTTGAAGACATTACTTCATAACTGTCGACATCACGATTTTATGGATTGCCATGGGATATATTTTTCATGGATGACAATGGATATTTCCCTTAATAGCTAAAGTTGTTTTCCTCCACAGGATTTGATTTTTTACCGGAATTCACATTTTCAACACGGCGGGTATCTTATAAGAGGCAGGAGATACTTAATCCACCAGTGCATCTGGTCTCACGCGTTTTTTTCATTTTGTCCGTGTTGTTCATTTGTGTACGTGTTTCTAAATGTTTCTTGTATGTGCCGTACTCATGTGAAGTCTTTCTTGAATTGTAATTTAATTAATTCAATGGCTAAGAAACCATGTAATTACAATTACTTTTTCAATTACTTTTCAATGACATGTGAACAGTTTGACTTACATGTATTTCTTTGCATAAATTCAAAGACTTCTAATACCTAAGGATTAACTCCCTCCATCGCAGTTTTGTTTTTAGCTATATTTGATACTATTGATTAATCGGGTTTCGTTTGGTTTTATGCGTTTTAGACATTTAGAAATTAGGGATTTCCTTTGTTTGGGTTCTAGTGCTGCTGATGAGGAATTTATTTCCGAAACGGGTATACAGCTCATTAAAATTATTGCAGTTGAAGTTAACATATGTGCTATGGTCTCATGTTCATTTACTCCATATCCTTTCGTAAATATTCTGTTTTAAATATCATCTTAAGACCAAAGATAGGAAATGGTTTGATATTTTTCTTATTTCCCTTGAAATATCTTCTATTTACATTTAAACATATAAAATATATGTATTTACAAATGACAATGTTAACCTACTTAGTTTAAGGACCATCCTTAATTTGAAAGTATGGTAAAAAATCTAAATTTGAAAATCATGCTGCCCTTGGATCAGAACTGGGACTTGGCTCTATGGTTTTGTAAATGGGCCTATATAGATATATTTTCCTCGGGATAAGCATTTAACACATAAGAGGGCTAATAAATAGTAAGTGTAATATAAGATGAGAATGAAACCAAAGATTTGAATTTCAAGTAAAATTGTAGAGACAATCCAATATATTGGAATTACTTTGCAGATACTCCCCTAATTAATTTTATTTCATATTTTTACTAAAAGTTCTTTTAATGCAAGAGCTTGGTTTCCTTACCATTGCTGCTTATACCCATGTGACTATTTAAATTTGATTTCCCAAAATGTCATGAATGCACCAGTACTTGTTCTTTTAAGTCCTTATGTATAAAACTGCCTTTTTGAAGTATTCAGTCGTTTTATATTCATTAGCAGGTTCATATCTCCTAAACAATCATTTTCTCAAAGTTATATACAAGTATTACAATTCCACCTATGCACAGTCAATACACATGAATTGTTATTATGAGTATTTTTATGCAACTTCTGGTATTTTGTAAACTGTAGACAGACTTTTTCATGAAGTATAACTATCTCCATTACCGTCTTATTAATCAAGGCTTGTATACTTTGTTTAAAATTAACATTAACATTCATGGTAACTTTATGTTTTTTCAGAGGTACTGTAATTCATTTGTAGTATTATTTTGTATAAAACACAAAATAAGTAATTTGGCCATCGGGAGATAATAAATTTACCAGGACAGGTAATAGTACATGAAGAATTATTATCATATTGGTTATTTGTTCTCTATCAGTTTTTAAACATCTTTGAGTTGATGGTCCTCCAAACGTTTAGATTTCATCTGCACTGAAGAGACATAAGTTGTCGAAATGCGCATATGCAGAAAGTAAATTCACAGTGACTTCGGCATTAAGTTATTTCCCATCAGTAAAGCAGTGTTTTCATGTTTTTTCTTTCAAAATATTATGGATGATTAAATCTAGGTGGGCATATCGAAATTTGTTATATTAAATATCATTTCCATATAATTTTATTCATATCATATTTACAAAAAAATAAACGATACATAGTCTTTGCAAAATTAAAAACAGAAATTTCCTTAATTTAGAATGCTTTTGTTAAATATGAAAACAGTTAAACATGTTCAATCCCAAAAAACACAAGAGATTATTACTAATCGAGTGCCAACTTCTCAATTTCACTAAAGTTTGTTAGCAGCAATTTAGTTGTCAATCTGTAGAATATACTTTGTAGCCAAATTGCCAATAAAATTGGTCTAAGGTTACACTTGCCTTTTACAACAGGGTTACAGATTTCATAAGTAAGAAGTTTTATAATAGATGAACATTTGATATCTAAATATGCATGGCGTTACTCGCAAACAGATTATTACTAAGGGTATTTCTAATCCTTGGTTTTACGGAAATGATGTTAAAATGCCAGAAACTGATTAAAAATCCAGAAAAGCTGGGACGTAACTTACAGTCTTTAGGTAATAGGGGATATCGACAAGATATTCTGCTTGCACCAGATAAATTAGCTTTGTGATCTAGTGACCTGAAAATTTTACACACATTATGAATGGCCTCTCACTGATACTGCCGATGTCTACTGAAATGTATGATGATTCTTTACCAAACCCTTCGGGAAGATCTGAGTTTTTTTTTCTTCCGTAGTGCGACAGTGTTTTTCTATCCTTTAGCGGCCATCCCCAACATAACCCCCCCCCTTTTTGACCCATCTTTTAAAATTCTTCCCAGATTGTGGTATTCTACCTATATTGGGTTATATTCTTATATTTAAAATATTTTAGAAAACGGGACAGATGAAGGGGAGGTTTGGGTACCCATTAACCAGTTTAACCCTACCGCTGGCTTTTGCTAATACCGGTTCCAAGTCCGGCTGTCCAGAGTTCCTATCGTTGTTTACGTTTGTCTTTTTTCTTACTTGTGTTTTATGTGTTTTTCCCTGGCAAGTTGTAGCATGTAATTTGTATTTTTCAGCCATTCTAGATGTTTCCTGTTATCCCACTTTTTTCATCTTAAATAAACATCAGTCCCTAGTAGAAAATTTTGAAGCTTCGGTCCGAACTGTGATTCACGACTAATTTTTTACTTAATACTGTGATGAACATTTGCTTATTTTGGCTTTACATTTTGATCATATTGGTTATTTTTTCTCTATCAGTTTTTTAACATTTTTGAATTTATGGTTATTTTATCTGCACTGAAGAAACATAAGTTGTCGAAATACGCATATGCAGAAAATAAATTAACAGTAAATTCGGTATTTGCTATTTGTTACCAACGCTGGTGGACTGTAAGTCCCAGATGGTATTCACTAGCCAAGTAGTCAAGACTATGGTGCTGGCCCAGAAAACTGATTTTATTTGGAAACTTGCTATATATACTTTGTTCTAAGTTTTGTTGAAGACTAAGGAGTATCTTTCTCATGCAAAGCTCTATCCGTAGCTTATATTAGCTTTCTATTTAAATCATGTTTGGCTATTTGCTCTCTATCAGTTTCGAAACATATTTGATTTACTGGTCTTCTAAATGGTTACATTTTATCTGCACTAAAAGGCATAAGTTCCCGAAATGGCTATATGCAGAAACTAAATTTACATTGAGTTCGGTATTTTGTTATTTAATATCATTAATTGTTTAGTTGATATCGGACATCACCTCATTGGGTGGTGAGGTTTAGCGCACCACAAAACTGGTAACTCAAAATGTCTTTTGCAATGCATGTACCAAGTCAGTTGGAAATTCTACCTGTGGCTTTGTGCCTGCATTGTCCTTTTTTTCTTTTTTTACTCATTTCCTACTTACGGGCAAATCTTCTGATAAGATATTGTCATTCAAAGACCATGAAAAGTCTTTTTTATTATCTTGTCAAAGATTTAAAACACAAAACGGATTGCAAAATAGTAGTTTGTATTATTGGAATAAAAATTTAGCAGGAAAAACAGATAGGCACTGAAAAAAAGATCTATTCAATCTTCACCAAATATTTCCAGGGCACACAAAAAAATAAAACACTAAAACTGACTTTTTATAGAGTGAGTGAGAACCGAAACCATTGTCTAAAAAGGGAACAGCGAAAAGAAAATCTCGACATCGGAAACACTAAGAAACAAAGACATTACATAAGAAAGGTAAAGAAAAGAAACATATGAAGAACAAGGACCCACAATAAAACTATAAGTGGGATCAGGTGCACGGTAGAGTAAGCATTTAATTTTCTTATCAGACACCCTGCTGTGTTTAACATGCAAACCCTGGTAGTTAGGTCAAATCTAGTTAAGTCAAAGGGAAAGATGTGTTGTAATCTGGGAACAGATATCCAATAGCGGTCCATAAGACCGTGATGTCGAACATAACACTTCTGCTGATGAGTTCAAGTTACGGGTATCATACCCCTGTTTAAGTAGCCTATTTGTGAGCAACTGTGTAAACTCCATATGCTCATCAACATAACGGAAACTGAACTCGAAGTATTTGGCTAGTTTCTTATCTTTATTTTGAAGAAGCTCTTCGGTAATTCATCCACATAAGAGTAGAAAAATAGCTGCACAGTTTGTTTCCATTGCAATTTTGTTAGTCCGTAGAAAACAAAGTTCTTGAACCTGGATATATATATTGTCGGTCAAAAACTCTAGCATGTACTTTTCAATTTTAATCATCTTTTCCTCTGTGTACTTTTTTCGAATTCAGAGAAGTATTTCACAAAGTGTGCATGTTTTCTACCTATAACACGTACTTATATCCCTATCATCGTTCTTAATATGGGAGGAACTTTGCATTAAATCTTTCAGCCGAGAGTTCGGTCATTCCATAGAAGTGGTATAAAGTGTGAAGAGGTCAAAAGTTTTAATACTGTTAGAGTACTGTTAGATCTACAAGAGTTAAATAATTGTGTCAATTGTAAAGCATTTTTATACAATACCAAATGTTGCAAAATTCCCAGGCTTTCAATTAGCCCTAATTTTCTTAATATCCCTCTTTTTGAAAAGCTGCCCTTATATTCAGTTTTTTTATGATGAAAGTCCTAATTAACCATTTATTCAAAAAATCAATTTAACCCCTATTTATTTGAATTTACATCGTAATCATGTCCAAAAGCATGTTTACTTTGTTCAAACAGAAAAATATGCTCATCGTGATTTTTATCTATTCTAGAGATAACTTTTTTCTATATGAACATTTTCTGTTGCATGTTAATATGATTTCCACCTTCTTAATATACATTGTCATGTTTGCATTAAAAGAGAGAAGAGGTTCTTTGTGAAATTGTAATTAAAAATACACAATATGAAAAAAGGAAATAGGGTAAATGTAAAGGAAACAACCTCACAACTCCAATTTAAAAGTTCCCAAAACAGAGTATCTAGGGGTCACCGCTGGTCCTCAACCCAGCGAGGAACCTCACAACATATAGCAAGCTCTTAATGGCCCAAAAAAGTAAAAGAAAAAACGAATAAATCAATGGAAACAAAAGACAGCCAATATCCCGAATGTGTAGGAAACCTATATTATAAGAAGACAAGCACAAACCTATTACAAACATATTCCAGAATTGGGACAGGCGCAAAAATTGTGGTTGTGTTAAAATCGTTTCCTTAGATTCGAACCCCCTATGTGTGGTGAATGGCTAAAATAAATACACAAAAAAATCACTGTAAAAATTAAACTAGAAAAAAATCCAACTTATAAAGACGAGTACCTTATATATTGAAGTACATAAAACATAAAGACAATATTCACGAGTTCTTGCCTGACAAAAGCTCGCAGTTACTAAAAGCTAGCTAAGGACAAGCTTATACACAAATTGATGTTGGGTTTTGTTTATATGTTCAAGAAGCCGAAGTTTCTTTTATAGTTGCTTGGATGTGTGTTGTCATCTTTTTCGATAATATATGTTATATTTTAAATATACTCTTGGTCATAAATATGAATATATTTTCGGGATATTGCCAGGGATATTAAAGGCCTGTCTGATTTAAAAAAAAAATCAGATTGTCCTTTAAAATAACTGAAATTATCACTTAAATCATTGCTGTGCACGATGCGCTTCAAATATTGCATTTTGGGAAATATTTGTACACCCAATATTTGATTTTAAAAATGTCCCGTTTTAACAAAAAGTGGGTTTCAGAACGGGTTGAAGGAGTGCATAATGCTTCAAAACTTCATATTTTGACCGAGAAAATACGAATATTCAATATTAATGACCAAGAGAATATATGATAAAGTCTCTAAGCCAATAATCTAAATAAAAACGCTATTATAGCATATTGCCGTAGCTTACGGCCGAGCTGCCAGCGGCATTTTATTTAAACATGTATTACAGACGTCAAACACATATTACAGAATAATCATAAACGTAATAATAATAAGAGCTGTCGCCGAATGGCAGCCACATATATCCCCAGGTCATTGAACCCTGAATCGACATGGCAAAAGCAAATTTAAGTAGGTCTAGACACAATACCGTATGGACACAATCATATAATCTTAAATATAGAACTTTTCGTTAGGGTACCAATGAAAATACTCTGTCAAAATCAGACAAAAATAAAATTCACCTTTTTTTTTTTTTTTGCTTCTTGACATTTTGCACAAAAATCATAAGCGTTAGAGAAATTTCATTACAATGAAAATAGCGCTTCTCTCCCAAGCTTGATTTCACAATACATTTCTTTCAAAAATTGTCAAAATCCAAAGAATAATTGCAGAAGGAATCAACTAAGGTCCCAGTCAATTACTCCCCCTTTCTGGTTTCCGAAAATAATTATATTCCTTCATGCACATCTCAATATAGTGCCCTTCCTTTGTGTGAAGTTTCATCAAAATCCTTTAAGTGGTTAAAGAGGAGTTGCGCTTATGAGGTAACCAATACATTCGGCATCTAAGAAAGGTCAAAGTCAAATTTTCTCCATTTCCTGGTTTAATAATTATATTCTTTCATGTACATTTCCATATAGTGTCCTTCCTTTGGGTAATGTTTCATCAAAACCCTTACTGTTGTTTAAGAGGAGTTGCGTGTATGAGGTAATTCATACATAGGGAATCTACGATAAGTCAAAGTCAAGTTATCTCCCTTTTTGGTTTTTGAAATTAATTATATTCCTTCATGCACATCTCCATATACTGTCCTTCCTTTGTGTAAACTTTCATCAAAATCCTTCAAGTGTATTAAGAGGAGTTGCGCTTACAAGAAGTGTGGACATACGGACGGACAGACGGTCCGACAGACAGGGTGATTCCTATATACCCCCCAAAACTTTGTTTCCGGAGGTATAAAAATATGTATATACCTGTTAAGATAAATTCACTGCAATAGTAAGAAGAACATAGCAAATTAAGTTCTTTTATCCAGACTCCCTCTCAATATTGAGTAAAATAACATACCTTTAAAGTGATAAAAATTCCGTTTTTCTTACGAGGAAGTTAATGTTTTCGCCTAAACAGTGAACTCTAGTTAGTACCGAGAACTGAATATATATCAATAATACTTGAAAGGAAAAAGCACTTTGGTCTTCCTGAAATGAGTATACTAATGTCTGTTGACTTCACAGTGTTTTTTTCGTACTTCATCTATATTTTAAAGTGGTCGATTTTTTTATCTGATTTTCCCGTCCTTTTAAAATCATCTGGCTGTAATTTTTTTTTTATATTCACATGTGAAAAACTTCGTTTCATTATCATTTTAAGTAAGTAAGAACCGACCCGTGTAAAAAGGAATAATCCAAGGAAAATGGCAACTTCGGAAGCACCACGAAATAAAGACATCACATGAGTACGGCACAGAAAAGAAAAAAAAAATGAACACACACACAAAGATGAACAATACAAATCCAATAAAAAACCATGGGTGAGATCAGTTTCGCCGGTAGAGTAAGTATATCGTGCTTCTTACCCGCGTTGTTGAGAATGTCAAATCTGGTTGTAAAGTCAAATTCAGTAGATGAAAAAAATAAGCTATAAAGGGAAAAAATCTGGTTTCATCTTGAAAATAAATATCCGTGTATTTTTCATAAGCTTTGATCAAAAGCAGTCCACAAGGTCGTGACGCCGACCGTATAACTTCTGTAGTGATGACTTCAAGCCATGGGTAACATACCCTTGTTTGAGTAGCCTATTTGTGAGCACGAATACTCTATCAAGGTAGTCACTGTATCAGACGTATGCCCTTAAGTAGCGAATGAATTGGGAAATGTAAACTCCATATGCTTGTGCTGTTGATATGTTGATACAAAGAAAAGGGAAGTTGACTATTGGAAAAGTGAAGTCATCGCGTTTGTCATACAGCCTCTTTTGCAGTGTACCAGTGTTGTTAATTTCAATTTTTAAGGTCAAGGAGTGGGGTCGCTTGGGAAGAGTCTGTAGTATCATTAATTTCGAGCTCCTTTTGATAAATAAAATGAAGAAAATCACCAAAGCCAGAGTGGTTTAGTGATAAAATATCATCTATATAACGGAAGCTGAAATGAAAGGATTGGAATAGTGTTTTATCTTTATTATGAAGAGTCCCTTCCTTATTTGAGTGGAGAAAGAGATCGGCAAAAAGAGGTGTGCTAATGAGGTTTGAGCTCATTGGAATTTCGATAGTCTGTTCACAAATGAGTCCCCCAAACTGGACAAATGTATTGTCGATAAGAAACTCTAACATTTTAAATCACCTTTTCTTCTGTATATTTTTTGTCGTATTCAGGGTATAATTTGACAAAGTATGTTTTTTCGCTAACTATAACCATGCATTTGTATGCACTGTATCTTCGTTCACCGTTTTTACGAGAGAAAATCTATGAATTAAAGCTTTCAGCCGAGATATCATTTGTTCATTAGGAATGGCAGCAAAAAGTGTGGATGAGTCTAGAGTTTTAATGCTTTTATGGTGTGATAATGATCTAGAGTTTAAGACGTCATGTAGATGTTTAAAGTTTTAAATAACCACATTTCAATAACACCACTTCTTTAAAAGCAAATACCACATAATTAAGGTCTTTCCCACTTCGGAGGAAAGACCTTCTTGTATTTCTTCTGATTATTATTTTTTTTTCTTTTTTTTTTCTTCCAACATTTGCAAAAAAGTCTTAAAAGATATCACTTTGATACTTGGTACCATTATTCAGAAATAGCTGGGCTTGACCAGACTGACCCTGTTAACCCGATCTGTTTTTAGTAAGAGTTACATCATCAAACTTGGTAAATATTGTTAGCAGATAAACTCGGAAACCATAATAGATAGCTGATGAAGTGTAATTAGAAAAATGTTCGTTAGGTCATGAATAAAATCCATTACATTTGGTCCGAAATTGTCCGATGGACCATTCTTGAGTTATGCCCCCGCAAAATTTGATACTTCCTTAAAAATGATTTTCTCCCAAACCGGAAGTGATAGAGACATGAGACCTACACCATTGTTCTTGGTTCCCCAGGGGCTATTTAAAAAGGTCAAGGTCAAAGGTCCACGGTGACCTTTATTTTGACCTCTAGACTTGTTAGCGGATAAACTCGGAAACCGTAACAGATAGCTGATTAAAGGTAATTGAGAAAATGTGTGTCTTGTTGAGACGTACAATTGTTACATAGGGTCCAAAATCATTGGACCAACCGTTTTGGACTTATGGGCCAAAAACCGATTTTCGATCTATAAATAAGGGGTTTTTTGCCTATAGCTCAAATACCATTGAAGATACAAACATATATTCAATACAAAAAATGTTCAGGTAGAGTTGACCTTCAAAATGACGTCAAGTTCAAATGTCAAGGTCACATTGAAAAAAAATGTATTTCACGTTAAAGAGTCTATAAATATACATATTAAGCTTAGAATGTTGGTTTTCCCTATGAATCAATTATGAGAACATTCTGACGCAACTTTGGGAAAGACCTATTAATTGTTCTTCGAACGATTGACGTACTAGTTCTCTCAATAATCTTTTAAAATCATTTAAATAATCTTTTAATTTAAATTTGGTTACTTCAAAACAATATTGCTATTATTTTCTGTCAAGGATAGTCTTTGTATTGTTCATAAACAAATGAGTCATTACTGAATGTATTTTCAAAACTGTAAACTTGAATCCAGTAATACACCTACTCTTACACTGTCGACAAGCGGATTATCGTAACTGAATTACGACGATCCTAAAATGGCGACGGGAAAACCGGTTCGATTAACATTCCATTTTATTCTTTTAATACGCAATGACAAACAACTATACTTAGTCATTTAAAGTAAAGTAATTGAGAACCGAACCGTCAGTCTGAAAAGAACAATCCAAGGACAATACATACAACAAGACATTTGTCTTTTGACCAGTAATAAACTATTAACATGGTTTTAATCAAAATTTATCCGTTTTGGAGAAATCCACAACAGAAGAAATTGGCAAGATCGTCGTAACGCCGATCCTGGATTATCGTAACTTCGAAATTTATTTAAAAATGATTATCGTATCTCAAAGAAAATGAATAAGGATTATCGTAACTGTCTTATACATACTGAAAAAATTGAAAAAAAATATCACTATAGAAGTACATAACACCACTCATTAAAACTTCCGCCGATCCCGTATCTCCATCATTAACGATTGGAAGCATTTTGAAGTACATGATGTACATTTGTATATGTTTTGTTGTAATTTTCATTGTCGTGGTTCATGACTTGCTCCTGTCGGGTGCGTCCCTAGGTGTTGTATAAAGACCCCTTCTATATTTTCTAAAGAGAGCAGTCACTGGGACTCGTAAAATAGGCTAAATTTCCTGCCCCTACCCATTTCTCCCATTTTCCATCGGCAATCAGAATTCGTTCCTCGGCTGTCCCTTCCACTTTTGTTTCTTTCTTCTCTTACTAATATTTTTTTTAATTGATTAACTTGTTCCCCTCCTGATACATGTGTATAGCTGAAATATTGCTCACTGGACGTTAAACTCTAACTAATCAATCAATCATGACTTGCTCTTATAATATTGGCCATTGTTTCTCTTACTTAAACCATTGTTGAGACGTTTATGTAATCAAGAGATTAAAAGGATTATCGCCTATCTAATTAAGGGATTGTTATCTTTATAATATATATGTTTTATGATCGAAAGCTCACACAGTATTACAGAAGATTTATATGGATCAAGTTGTTCTAAAAGTTTGATTTTAACCGATGACTTATATTAAGATAAACTTCAATTGTTGGTTATGTGTTTTTCAAAGTGAGTCGAAAAGGTATTCAATTCAGTAAAAAAAATGTCGGCAAATAGTGTTGAACCTGTAATTCTTGTCAAAGAAGAACGAAGAAGAGAGAAAACGTACTAAGTTTTGTCTGTATAATGAAATACTTTATGCCAAAACACATTTTTATATCTTTAACCTCAGGGTAATACATGTACGAGGAAATGATAGGGGAAAGAAGAGTGTAATTTTTGGTTTAATTACACTTTATGTAAGTAAGCTGTATTCTGATTGGTTAATAGCCGGTGTATTTGGGGAGGGGACAAATACCCCTTCACCGTGGTATTTGTCCCGGAGTCACCCATGCGCTTTAATGATAGAGACATTCGGTGTAATTAAACAGATATATCATGAACGTCGGGGTATTTGCCAAAAATACAAGTCTTGGGTCTAAATTTCCCGAGCCTGTAAATTTTACCTCCCCTCGACTTGTATTTTTTGGCAAATACCCCTCCTTATCATGATATATCTGTTTAATATTTGATTACTCGAGTCACTTTGTCTATTGGAAATAAATTTAAAAAAATAAAAATGGAAAGAAATATAATGTTTAATTGTATATACCATAGAATCCCCCCCTCACACATAAAAGGGAAAATGACTTTTCACTGAGATGTACGTATTTGATACGTCTATTTTTTTCACTTATTGCATACAAAAACTTTTTCAATGGAAATAGATGAAAAAACTTCATTAAAAAACAAAACAGTGGCGGATCCAGCGGGGCCAAAGAACCACGTCCCCCTGGCACTAGTGACCTTTTTTTAATTGAACAAACAAACAAAAACAAACATCAAAGAAGAGGTTTGTTTATTTAGTATATTTATTAAAAATGTCATAGTTAGGGTATCTTGTAACAGCTGGAATAATTAATGACACTTTAATATTCTAGTACCTGTAAAAATAGTGAATATTACAATAAGTCGGTAAAATAAGACTACGCAATTGTCAAAGCCTTTATAACGTTTCGCTTCTTTCGTTTGGCTACATTCAGCAATTCTCACGATTTCAACAATTTATGTCATTAGTACATATCATACATAAAACTCATACATAAAAGATACCGCAATTATAAGATAATTTCTCGATTCTCATCCTTTTTTTTCTCAAAATTTGGCGCGGATGGGCGAATTTTTTTTATATTTTTATAAAATTTTGTGAAAAATGCTTCCATTAAAAAGAAATGTACCAAAATTTGCCAAAAAATCAAAAAAAAAATTTGTTCAGGCATGTCAAAAAATCTTGGCGAGTGGGGATGAGAATCTAAGGATGTATTTTTTTTCTTATTGCTTAATGTTACCTTTTCCTTAATAGTAACACATTAAAATAATTGAACTGGGAATATAAACTTCAAGTGAAATCTTAACAGTTCTAAAGTCCTTTTATTTCTTTGTTTAGGTCACGATCTCCTGCAATTCTTGATTAACAAGAGGATTGCGAAAACTATCAGTTCAAGAGTGTAATGAATGGGGAATAACATGGGCTCCGGAATAATAAGCATTTTTGAAAGTGGGGATCTTGGCTACAGCACAGGGTTCTGGGCTCCAGGCTCTAACACAGGACCTCCGGGATCCACTCGTAGGAATCTAGGCTGCAATTACGTTGGCTCCAGGCTCTCTTGGGGAAGGGGATCCCGTGTTTTTACCCCCGGTTTATGATATTTCATAGTCCTTTATCTTAATAAGCAGCTCAGTGGTACAGAAAAATATGAATCAATGAAAAATGTGTACAAACCGGATATTTTATTTAATTTTTCCATCTACTAAATATTCTGGAAGAAATACCATGCAGCACCGCTGGTAA
>MJUU01068832.1:33430-55212 GCA_002080025.1 Modiolus philippinarum
CCCCCCCCCCCCGAAAATCAAAAAGGTCCGTGCCTAACGAAGGTGTCATAAAACTCGATACGAAAAAATATTTCGCTTAAGCGGACAATTACATCGCAGTGAAATGTAGTAAATATACATTTCCCTCGGGACGTTCAAAAACTTTAAATTAGAAAACAATAGAGGGGAAGCCGTGGGTTCTTTAAAAATAATCCACAGTTAATACAATAGATGACGTCACAACAATGCTTTAAATTTTAAATATACTCTTGGTCATAAATATGAATATATTTTCGTGATATTGCCTGAGATATTTAAGGGGCTGTTTAATTTAAAAAAATCAGATTGTCCTTTAAAATAACTGAAATTATCACTTAAATCATTGCTGTGCACGATACGCTTCAAATATTGCATTTTGGGAAATATTTGTACACCCAATATTTGATTTTAAAAATGTCCCGTTTAAACAAAAAGTGGGTTTCAGAACGGGTTGAAGGACTGCATAATGCTTCAAAACTTCATATTTTGACCCAGAAAATACGAATATTCAATATAAATGACCAAGAGAATATATGATAAAGTCTCTAAGCCAATAATATAAATAAAAACGCTATTATAGCATATTGCCGTAGCTTACGGCCGCGCTGCCAGCGGCATTTTATTTAAACATAAATTACAGACGTCAAACATATAAACGTAATAATAACAAGCGCTGTCGCCGAATGGCAGCCACATATATCCCCCGGTCATTGAACCCTGAATCGACATGGCAAAAGCAAATTTAAGTAGGTCTAGACACAATACCGTATGGACACAATCATATAATCTTAAAGATAGAACTTTTCGTTAGGATGCCAATGAAAATACTCTGCCAAAATCAGACAAAAATAAAATTCACCCCCTTTATTTTTTGCTTCTTGACATTTTGCACAAAAATCATAAGCGTTAGAGAAATCTCATTACAATGAAAATAGCGCTTCTCTCCCAAGCTTGATTTCACGATACATTTCTTTCAAAAATTGTCAAAATCCAAAGAATAATTGCAGAAGGAATCAACTAAAGTCCCAGTCAATTACTCCCCCTTCTGGTTTCCGAAAATTATCATATTCCTTCATGCACATCTCAATATAGTGCCCTATCTTTCTGTGAAGTTTCATCAAAATCCTTTAAGTGGTTTAAGAGGAGTTGCGCTTACGAGGTAACCAATACATACGGAATCTAAGAAAGGTCAAAGTCAAATTTTCTCCATTTCCTGGTTTCGAATAATAATTATATTCTTTCCTGTACATTTCCATATAGTGTCCTTCCTTTGGTAAAGTTTCATCAAAACCCTTACTACGATAAGTGAAAGTCAAGTTATCTCCCTTTTTGGTTTGGAAATTAATTATATTCCTTCATGCACATCTCCATATACTGTCCTTCCTTTAGCAAAGTTTCATCAAAATCCTTCAAGTGTATTAAGAGGAGTTGCGCTTACAAGAAGTGTGGACATACGGACGGACAGACGGTCCGACAGACAGGGTGATTCCTATATACCCCCCAAACTTTGTTTCCGGGGGTATAAAAATCTGTATATACCTGTTAAGATAAATTCACTGCAATAGTAAGAAGAACATAGCAAATTAAGTTCTTTTATCCAGACTCCCTCTCAATATTGAGTAAAATAACATACCTTTAATGTGATAAAAATTCCGTTTTTCTTACGAGGAAGCTAATGTTTTCGTCTAAACAGTGAACTCTACTTAGTACCGAGAACTGAATATATATCAATAATACTTGAAAGGAAAAAGCACTTTGGTCTTCCTGAAATGAGTATACTAATGTTTGTTGACTTCACAGTGTTTTTTTCGTACTTCATCTATATTTTAAAGTGGTCGATTTTATCTGATTTTCCCGTCCTTTTAAAACCATCTGGCTGTAATTTTTTTTTTATATTCACATGTGAAAAACTTCGTTTCATTATCATTTTAAGTAAGTAAGAACCGACCCGTGTAAAAAGGAATAATCCAAGGAAAATGGCAACTTTGGAAGCACCACGAAACAAAGACATCACATGAGTACGGCACAGAAAAGAAAAAAAAATGAACACACACACAAAGATGAACAATACAAATCCAATAAAAAACCATGGGTGAGATCAGATTCGCCGGTAGAGTAAGTATATCGTGCTTCTTACCCGCGTTGTTGAGAATGTCAAATCTGATTGTAAAGTCAAATTCAGTAGATGAAAAATAATTTAAGCTATAAAAGGAAAAAATCTGGTTTCAACTTGAAAATAAATATCCGTGTATTTTTCATAAGCTTTGATCAAAAGCAGTCCACAAGGTCGTGACGCCGACCGTATAACTTCTGTAGTGATGACTTCAAGCCATGGGTAACATACCCTTGTTTGAGTAGCCTATTTGTGAGCACGAATACTCTATCAAGGTAGTCACTGTATCAGACGTATGCCCTTAAGTAGCGAATGAATTGGGAAATGTAAACTCCATATGCTTGTGCTGTTGATATGTTGATACAAAGAAAAGGGAAGTTGACTATTGGAAAAGTGAAGTCATCGCGTTTGTCATACAGCCTCTTTTGCAGTGTACCAGTGTTGTTAATTTCAATTTTTAAGGTCAAGGAGTGGGGTCGCTTGGGAAGAGTCTGTAGTATCATTAATTTCGAGCTCCTTTTGATAAATAAAATGAAGAAAATCACCAAAGCCAGAGTGGTTTAGTGATAAAATATCATCTATATAACGGAAGCTGAAATGAAAGGATTGGAATAGTGTTTTATCTTTATTATGAAGAGTCCCTTCCTTATTTGAGTGGAGAAAGAGATCGGCAAAAAGAGGTGTGCTAATGAGGTTTGAGCTCATTGGAAATTCGATAGTCTGTTCACAAATGAGTCCCCCAAACTGGACAAATGTATTGTCGATAAGAAACTCTAACATTTTTAATCACCTTTTCTTCTGTATATTTTTTGTCGTATTCAGGGTATAATTTGACAAAGTATGTTTTTTTCGCTAACTATAACCATGCATTTGTATGCACTGTATCTTCGTTCACCGTTTTTACGGGAGAAAATCTATGAATTAAAGCTTTCAGCCGAGATATCATTTGTTCATGAGGAATGGCAGCAAAAAGTGTGGATGAGTCTAGAGTTTTAATGCTTTTATAGTATGATAATGATCTAGAGTTTAAGACGTCATGTAGATGTTTAAAGTTTTAAATAACCACATTTCAATAACACCACTTCTTTAAAGGCAAATACCACAATAATTAAGGTCTTTCCCACTTCGGAGGAAAGAGCTTCTTGTATTTCTTCTGATTATTTTTTTTTTCTCTTTTTTTTCTTCCAACATTTGCAAAAAAGTCTTAAAAGATATCACTTTGATACTTGGTACCATTATTCAGAAATGGCTGGGCTTGACCAGACTGACCCTGTTAACCCGATCTGTTTTTAGTAAGAGTTACATCATCAAACTTGGTAAATCTTGTTAGCAGATAAACTCGGAAACCATAATAGATAGCTGATGAAGTGTAATTAGAAAAATGTTCGTTAGGTCATGACAAAAATCCATTACATTTGGTCCGAAATTGTCCGATGGACCACTCTTGAGTTATGCCCCCGCAAAATTTGATACTTCCTTAACAATGATTTTCTCCCAAACCGGAAGTGATAGAGACATGAGACCTACACCATTGTTCTTGGTTCCCCAGGGGCTATTTAAAAGGGTCAAGGTCAAAGGTCATCGGTGACCTTTATTTTGATCTCTAGACTTGTTAGCGGATAAACTCGGAAACCGTAACAGATAGTTGATTAAATGTAATTGAGAAAATGTGTGTCTTGTTGAGACGTACAACTGTTACATGGGTCCAAAATCATTGGACCAACCGTTTTGTACTTATGGGCCAGAAACCGATTTTCGATCTATAAATAAGGGGTTTTTTGCCTATAGCTCAAATACCATTGAAAATACAAACATATATATTCAATACAAAAAATGTTCAGGTAGAGTTGACCTTCAAAATGACGTCAAGTTCAAATGTCANGGTCACATTGAAAAAAAATGTATTTCACGTTAAAGAGTCTATAAATATACATATTAAGCTTAGAATGTTGGTTTTCCCTATGAATCAATTATGAGAACATTCTGACGCAACTTTGGGAAAGACCTATTAATTGTTCTTCGAACGATTGACGTACTAGTTCTCTCAATAATCTTTTAAAATCATCTAAATAATCTTTTAATTTAAATTTGGTTACTTCAAAATAATATTGCTATTATTTTCTGTCAAGGATAGTCTTTGTACTGTTCATAAACAAATGAGTCATTACTGAATGTATTTTCAACTCTGAAAACTTGAATCCAGTAATTATGGAACGCCATGGCTGTCTTACGTAGTGTATAATCATTTTACGGGGTACAAACTTTATTATGTTATGTAGTCATTTTATCATTTTATATAGTAACTTCATTTTGTTATTTAGTAACTTTATTATGATATGTAATTAATCCATTATGTTATGTAGTCATTTTATTATGTTATGTAGAAACTTTATTATTACGTTATGTTGGTACTTTATTATGTTATGTAGTAACTTTATTATGTTCTGTAGTAACTTTATTGTGTTATGTAGTAACTTTAGTATGTTATTTAGTCAGTTTATTATGTTATGTTTAAACTTTATTACGTTGAGTTGGTACTTTGTTGTGTTATACATTTATTTCATTATGTTATGAAGGAATTTAATTGTGTTATGTTGTTACTTTTTTATGTTATGTGGGTACCTTATGATGTTGTGTCGTAACTTTATTTTGTTATGTAGTAACTTTATTATGTTATGTTAAAACTTCATTTTGTTATGTTGTTAATTTATTATGTTATGAAGTTACTTTACTGTGTTATGTAGATATCTATATTATGTTATCTATTAACTGAATTATGTTATGGTGTTATTTTATTATGTTATTTGGTTACCTTATTATGTTGTGTAGTAACTTCATTATGTTATGTAGTAACTTTATTATGTTATGTGGTAACCTTATTATGTTATGTGGTAACCTTATTATGTTGTGTAGTAATTTCATTATGTTATGCAGTATCTTTATTATGTTATGTAGTTACCTTATTATGTTGTGTATTAACTTCATTATGTTATGTAGTTAGTTTATTACGATGTAGTGAACGTATTCATGCGGAACCAAAAGCCCGGATGTCCTATATATCACGTGTCAAATTAATCAGGCGTCATTGAGTGAAGGGTGTCATAAAGGAAATCGGCATGGGGACTTGTAACAAACATTTGCAGCGCACAAATGAGTAAATTTAGCATTTGTAAGTCACTGAGCAATTCAGAGCTCACCGATAAGATTGGACCACGATTGGGGGATTGGGTTAGGTCACATGGTCCTTTTAAAAGCAAAACGGTGTTTATCATACATGTCAGATGTATTACTTATTTTTGATATTTTTTGAAAACTTTGTTTTCACTTGGATAGTATTAATTCATTTATTTCAGCTCAAGATACAAGCATAAAGCGCCGCGTTGTGTTATTAAAACGTCATAGAACGAGGGGTCTGTAACGACGCGAAGCACGTAACTTTTCACTCGAGTTGCCTCCCGTACACCATAAATTGAAACTTGCGACAGGAACCCGTTTCACAGGAAAATGTGAAATTGGGGGCGAATTTGACTGCGGAACCGTAGCTGTAAAGGTCCTTTATATATATATATATATATATATATATATATATTTACGAATCGTCTTAATAGTGTAATCGTATGTCTTATGTCATCCGGCTGTAAAGTCATCACTATTTTCAGCGAACATAAACAACATGTTACAAACCGTATATATCCAATATGTGACTTGTTTTAGAAGCTGTCATATGATCCACAATTTATGGATTTTGGTCCACATTTAAGCCCGTAATTTCAGTTTGAAAATTGAGCTCGTATATGTCGATATATACACTGGTGGCAAATTATATATCTTATGTCATTACACCCCTTCAAATGTAAAAAGAAGTATGTTAATAGCTGTAATTTTACTTTATAAATTATACCGATTGTCTAAAATATTTCCGATTTTTCAAAACAAATTTGGTAAAATTAGATGTGTTAATTAAAAAGTTATTCCATATATAAAATATATACTTCCAAAAACTGCCTAGTTTTTTTCAGCTTAGAAATATATACGATCTCGCGAGAATGATCACATGAGAATTAGGCAAAAAAATAGGTTTGCATTATGTATTTTCATCTGTCTGTCAGTCCGGAATAAGTTTAAATGTTTTCCACAATTTTTTTTTATTGATTACATCAAATCTTAAATGCACCTCTGTTTTCTATGACCTGACCTGACACATTGGCTTAAATGTGGATTGAAAAAACAAAAAATTCGGCCTATCGATTGTTAAAGGTGTTGATTTCAATAACCATATTAGCTTTATTCAGCAAAATGTTGACATACATCTTAGAAAATCACACTGTATTTTCCACTTTGTCAACAGGAATTATGATAGTACCGATTCAATAAATCTGTCCCCAATGTCGGTTTGTGACATGTATATCTTTTGTCAGCTTCTGTGTTAAAGAAAACAGGTGGAAGGCAACAGACAAAACATGATATACATTCATACACAATGTAGCATTGTGTCATCTTTTTACAAAGGAACTGTCAATTATTAATATAGAAGCGAACAATGAATCAGTCACTACATCACTGCATTTGATTGGTCAAAAAGATCAGGTAGGGACACATTAATTGAATCAACCCTAAATGTTGAAAAAAAAAATTCTGGATTCTTTAGTTTCTGCATGTAGCAGGCATGTACATTTGCAACAAAGATTTTGTTTACGCATATACATTTTTTTATCAAGCACTGAACTACTAGGTAACAAAGGTTTTTATTTGGTAAATAAATTTGTCCCAGTATTGAGTTTGTGACATGTATAGATATACTGTAGAATTTATTCTGGCAAGTACACTTAATTAAAAACAAGATTCAATGGGATACAAGGCAGTTCAAGCAAGATTAGAGTCTTTTTTTTAATCCTGAAAAGGGGTTCTATAAAAAAAGATCTGAAAATCAGACAGCACCTTGGTAGCGAAAGTGATAAAATGTGTCCATACTTTTCGGAATCATGGGATGTTAATATTTCAATTACAATATTTTTCTACTCTGAAATACATCAATTTGGTCTGCTTTCAATAGCACATATCCTTTTAAATTACATTTTATTGCCATACATTTTTATTTTATCCAGTCCCTCCATTAAAAGACATATGTACATATACATAGGCCATATCCTCCATATCCTTTCGTAAAATAAGTAAAATAATAAAAAATATAGGCCAACATTAAAAATATTTTTGTTTCCCCTCCTCTACTGGGTTGCTCAGGTTATGGATAGGTAGGTAGGAAAATTATTTTATTTTTTCTTCAAATAAAAAAATTTTACATAAAATTTCAAGTATATTTAAATAATGCCCGTTTTACTGATACACCATCATCAGCATCATACCTGGACCTATACCTCTACATTGACAACTCTGGACGTCTGAAAACAAACCTTTACGACAAGCGTGATGATTTCGACTTTCCAATAGTTAACTTCCCGTATTTGAGCAGTAATATTCCCACTTCTCCGGCATATGGCGTGTACATTTCACAAATTATTCGCTATTGCCGTGCCTGTAGTTTGTACAGCGATTTTGTCAACGGAGCGAAATTACTATCTCAAAAACTTATACATCAAGGGTATGTACAGTCACTGTTGCAATTGTCACTACAAAAGTTTTACGGTCGTCACCACGATTTGACGGACCATTACAATGTTTATGTTTCACAAATGAGAACAGATATCTTTGGGTAGATCCAGAGTTTGTTAACGGACTGACAAACACTGACTGTGACAAAACCGGACTTTTCACTGGTAGTGTGACGGTTGCCATGCGTGGAGCAGATCATGCCTACCCTTCCGGAGCACCTGATGATACCTCAGTTTTATAGGGGTTCACACTGCTAGCGCTTAAGTTTTGTAGTGTTCTTGTTCATTTTTGTTTATTTGTTTGTCTTTGTCGTACTGTCTCAATTCGTGTTGCTGTGATTTGCGTGATTTTGGATTTATGATTTAAGAATTTCCCCTTTCCTCGTTCTTGTTTCGGTATTTGTTTGCCGATGTATTACATAACAAACTCTGTTGACTGTAGACCAAAAAAAAAAAAAAAGAAAAATTGAACAGGAACAGTCGATAAAATTTTTTGGTTAGGAGCAATTTTAGCGGGTCGATCGTGGGAGGGGAAACAAACAATTTTGTATTTTTGGCCATATTCACAATTGTCACAAATTGAAGTGTGATGCTTATTTGTAAAGACCATAATTTTCTAAGGTATGCCAACACGTCTCATTATTAGATGTAGTTTGTTTGGTTTTGTTGACTAAAAAGTACATTTCAGTTAAATTTTGCCATTTAGTGCAATGCATGGGTATTTTCTAAAGACAACATAATAGCAGTATTTCAGAATACTGGTACAAAAATCTTAGCATGGAATGTTAACATTGTTATGACAATGCAGAAATTAACAGAATGACATAATTTGCATGTTCAGCATGTTCAGTGTGAAAAGATAAGCAACATGTTTAAATGTCTGGTGAATAAACATGTACTGTAATTGTACTTTTTATTTTCACTGTTTTCATGAACATACATTTTCTGTGAAATTAAATACCTGCGAAAAAGATTTTTCATACGACAGCAAAAATGTTTAAGGTCGTATTATGGTATGGTGCTGTCTTCGTTGTTTTCAATCTGTAGTATGTAAAAAAAAAATTCTGTTCATGAAATAAATTTTGCCCAAAAGAGGAAAATCTGAAAAGTTTTTTTTTATATCTGGACCGATTTTGATGCAGTTTTCTATTCCATTCCGTATGAAAATTAACATAGCATACAACATTCAGATTTATGGCAACTCATTCCCTTTCTTTGCTATAAGGGGCCGAAAGGGGTCAAAATTGCAAATTTTTAATTTAATGAATTTTTTTTTCTTTTCAGCAAATTTCGATGTGATATTTTTTTTTTTGATTCCTCTTGACATAAGCTCTATGTCAACAGTTTGATGTAGCTCTTATTATTCTAAGATAGGATTAATGAAATTAATCGCGTTAAATTTCCTGTTGACAGTAAATGTTAAGCTCCTGCTGAATATACAATTGTAATTTAAATACAATGTACAGATATGCTGCATTTGATTATCTGTTACACTGATACAAAGTCTTTTGCAAACCTATCCCTGCTAACAGAACATCATAGTTAACATATTTAAAGCATGCATTTTTTTTTCAGAACATGTCAGAAATCTTCAGAAACATTGTCGTCTTTGTGGAAAAACAACTATCCCAAAAGAAAGGACGTCAAAAGAAAAATTTTCCATGGAACTTTTTAACATTTTTGGAATTGATATTAGTAATGACAAAGAGTTACTGCACCCAAATTCATTGTGTAATCCATGCCGCTGCTTCTTATATCGATGTAGATCAAAAGGACCACCAAACGTCATAAAAATAAATCCCTTCATCTATGAAGATTTTTCATTGGACTGTAGCATATGTGATGAATCCATTTCATTAAAATCACAATCCGACATAAAAACTGATTATATAATGACATTATTTTCAGAACTTTCGTACAAAGAGCAAATGGAATGTGTAACAAAATTAATTTCATGCATGCAATCTAATGAAACTAAAATCAGAAATATTAATTTAGTACAGGGAGAATATCCACATGATCAGATAGGCACTCTTGAAAATTTAAGCCTAAAACAATACTGTGAAAGCTTTGATGAGTTGCTGATTAAGCTTATCTGTGCATATACTGGTAAAGAAATAGATTCCTTGAAGTATCAGTTTTTAATTCCAATACTAGAGAGCGTTTATCGTCTAACTGATTCAACATTTATTGGAGCTTGGACTTTTATGCTAAATCTTGTTCTGTATGCAAGCTCAAAGTCCAAGATAGCATGTAATATACTGGGTACATC
The DNA here is from genome assembly GCA_002080025.1 of Modiolus philippinarum. Classification (NCBI taxonomy): domain Eukaryota; kingdom Metazoa; phylum Mollusca; class Bivalvia; order Mytilida; family Modiolidae; genus Modiolus; species Modiolus philippinarum. The sequence goes on from MJUU01068832.1 coordinate 43,443, forward strand.
AATTCCGGGTGGCAAACATTCAAACCTTTCCTCTTTCCTGGGTGATATTGACAGCGGACGAGAAGGATGTTGTCCTGATGGTGATGTGATCTTCATTTTTGATAATGAACAGGTAATTGGAAGGACCTGGAATGTGTCAGCTCAAAACAAGGTTAAGATGTCAGTCATTACAAATGTTGCTGTAGTGAATCTAAGTGGAAATGATAGTTGTAGTAGTTTGCAAACAGATGAAAAACTGAAACCAGGAAGATGGCTTACTACTGCAGGAAAAGAAGATATGATATCAGATCTCTGTCAAACAGATGAAACTGAAGGTGGGCAAAGGTCTGAATACTTGATAAATCTGAAAAAGACACATTACAACGAACTCTATCATCTAATTGATTTATGTATTGAACAGTTGTCAGATGAACTTTCATTCGATTTACAAACAAACAGCTGGGTAGATTCAATTGACGAAGTTATTAAGGAGATTGAATTTGAAAAGAAATTCCAGAAATGTCCCAATTGTGGTCATACACTTGAGAAAAGCAAACGAAAATGCACAAATTGTAACATCAGCATAGCAGAATTCAGACGGAATCAGGCAAATGGAGTTGACCCAACAACCCATCAGTCTTCAAAAAAGAGAAAGCTATGGCATCAGCATTATGCTTGTGAAGAGCAAAAAGAAGAACAGTCTAGAAAGCCAAATGAGGAAAAATTTTGCCATATTCAGTCGTCTCATTCAGGTAACCCAGTAGATGTAATATTGTTGGATCCTGTTTTTGTAAATCCTAATTCTATTGAGAGTATTATACTTGTTTTGAGACATATTGGAAAAAAGGAAGAATTTCAAAATATATACAAAATGCTGAAGAGAGATCTAGAGGAGTTGTACGATACTGGACATTTGTCTGTTGCGATGGCCTTCCAAATGGCATTGTTAGGAAGGTTATTGAAGAATACCTTGTATGCTCTTTTTGTAATGTTGGATGTTTGGGTATTGATGCTGCAAAAAAACATGAAAAGGAGCATGCAGACACTACATTTATCAGGGAATTTGACTGGGTTTTTCTTTTGTCTGGTGATGGCCACTATGAGATGAACCTCATGAAAAGCTTTATGGAATTGAACTGGAATATTTTTATGAAAAGATTTGCAGAAGTTATGGGATTTCGATCTGAAAAGGCGCAATACTCAGCCTTGAATTGTTCAGACCATCACAAAGCGTGGCAGATGCTTCAAATTTTTCATTTTGGGGCTCTCTTGGAATTACTTAAACCATATGTCGAACATTGTTATCAAGATAAAACTCAATCGTCTGCTGAAGGATACATTTCTTATGTAAAGACCATGGAACACAATGCAAACTACCTCTATCTGTTTGAAATGTCATGTAAATATGCTCAAGGAATACTAAATTTTCGAATGTCAATCAGAAGGAATAACCGTGAGTTATATGATTCAAGTAGATGGATGACTAAAGAATTGTTCCATGGGCGTAATCATCCTAGGTATCAGGAATTGGAAATGTATGATGAATTTATTTCTCAAATCATACCGTTAGAAATTAGAGACTTCCTTAAGACAAGGTGCAGTTTATCAAAATCTGGTCATTTAAGCAAGGGACAAGGCTATGACTTTATTCTTGAAGAAGAAAACAAAAATGTCAAATCGTGGTTGAAACGAGGTGTCCCATCTGAAAAAGTATGGTTAAGTACATGTAGGAATTTTCAGTCATTGAAAAGGCTAAAAGATACTGTTTTAGAATTAACTGGTCAGTCACAAACTGAAAATTCAGATAAAGACATTTGTCTGGATGATGCCATTAGAGAATGGAGAGTATTGATCCGACATACTAGATATATTACAACAGAAAAACATGGACCTGTTTTGATGTCAATTAATGAAGACATCTTAGACCAAGGACTGCTACATTTTACAGAAGAGTCAAACAGAAAAAGAATGTACAGATTACTGGATATGTTAATGCACCAGCCTCCACCACCAGATGCTACATTGCATCACCCAGTTTATATTCTACCTTCTGAGAGGGAGAAATATACTTCTGTTGATAGCATGTCTATTACTGACATTGACAATCAAATTCTAGACTTAATGGAAACCCTAGATGAAAACACAAAACAAACATACATGGAGCTGTTCACACTCATGACAAAAAAAGCCTCATCCAGAAAAATAGATCATATTCGATTTTTAGAAGACATTTGTGATAAGGCCCTTGAATGTAGCGAAGCTGGTAATGGTTGTTTGATTGAAGATAATGAACAAGATGACTGAATATTGTGGTAAGTTAACATATATAGTGCTGCCAGAGACTTAAGCTTACAGTGATAGACATATCACTTCTAGTTTTTAAATGAAAATATCTTTTTGTCTCGCCTGCTACGAAAGTCGCGAAGGCGAGACATAGTGACCATAGATTCCGTCGTTGGTGGCGTCGTCAGCGTCGGCGTCAACATTGGTTAACCCAAATGTTAAACTTTTTTAACTTCAATAACTTTCTGAAATCTTGCTCAATAGCATTGAATTTTTGACACAATATTCAGTACAACTTAATTATTGAATCTCAAGTATAATTTTGAAAAAAAATAATTCCAATTTTCCCGTATTTTGCCATTTGTTGGACTTAGTTTTTTAATTTCACTATATCTCGACACCTACATGTCATAGAGGGATGATGATTGTAAGTTGTTACATTTTAAGTAGTTACCAATGTCCATTTCAGAATTATGTCACCTTGACCTATATTTTCCGCATCAATGAATTTGACTACATTTTCACTTTGGTCAATAATATCAACAAAGCGTTAACAAAATTGGAACTTAGGAAATTTAATTTTGACATAGAATTGTTACATGTAGTCTGTAGATAAGCGATTTTATTCGGGATCCATCTTTGGTAAATTTCCTGAAAATATCCAAGACTAACAATTTTTGGAATTTTTGCATACAATCAAATATTTTAGCAATTTTTCGTACCAGACATAATTCCGAAAACTTAGGAATTAAAAACATGGTTCCAATTTTGGTAAATTTCCTGCAACTCTCAAAGACAAGCAGTTTTTGGGAATTCTTGTTAGCAACCATGTTTTTTTATTGAATTTTAGTGAAAAAAAAATTTCAATGGTTAAATTTAAAAAAAAAATGGTTCCAATTTTGGTATTTTTCCTGATACTCTCAAAGACCAGTTATTTTTTAGCATTTTTAGTAACCACATCTTAATATAGGCCAAATTATAATGAAAGCGGAGTGAGCAGGCGAGACACCAGGTTCCGCGGAACCTTTACGAATTATTTTACTGATGGATCAATCAACTTTATTTCTTTTGCAAATCAAATGGTAGAATGTGCAAAAAAAGCATGTTGATATATCAAACAGGAAATAAAATATACACACTTCACTATGCAGAGTGATTAGTTCATCACATCAAGTCATCACAGTAAGTCTCTGGCAGAACTGTACTAACTGCATGTTTTTAAACAATGGTAGCATGTATGGTATATACAACTAAGGTAGGCTTGTAACGAAACTGGAAGAAACTCTTAGAATTAAAAAAAGGTACTCTAGCATAGTGATTTCTCGCATAAGGAGAAATTTCAGTGAACAACTTCCTATTTAATATACATGTATGTGATATATTTCATATAATTGAGAATTATGCATGTTAGCGAGTAGTAGCCTTATTCCTACTAAGCATGTTTGGGTTTATTCAAGAAATTAGAAAACACAATCAAATCTTAAAGAGTATTAGACTTTAACAATTCTCATTTTATAATTAATTTCATATGATTATGTATTTTGGCACATCCTTATATTACAGATATTCTTTGTTTTGATGAGACTACCAGTGAAGCTATTCTAAAGAATATGTTTGGTACTTCAGTTTTAGATATGGACGACGAAGAACACAACCATGGTAATGTAACTACAATTGTTCTAGCATATTGAATTATATTTACACAGAAACACTTTACACAGCCATGGCAATGATTCTAAAAAAATGTATTCTTTTCTGAATGGGTCTGTTTATCTAATTTGATATGCGTATGAGACATAAAGGGATTTTGGGTAAATGCATTTGAGACGAAATCACAAAAATACAAGTACTTTTCAACCGCAACTATCGATTATTTTTTTTCGTTCTTCATACATGTATGTACAGTAGTACTATTAATTTTTTTTTTCAAATGTATATTTCTTCTATTGTTGAACTTCTGTATTGCAATTATATTTGTATATTTTATATTTTGTAGCCTCACTTTTGGATAAAAGTAATGTGACAATATGCACAGACATGCCAGAGGTCATACCTTCTTCTGACCCATGTACATCATTACCTCACACAGCTGATTATCAAGGTAAAAAAAGATGATAGGAAACTCTCAAATTGACAGAACACACAATTGATATTATTACCACAATCCCCTGGAATAAAAATTTGCTACATACAACAAAGATCAGAACAAACATATACAACTATATGGCAACAAGATTCTGGACTTGTTACTGCCACTAATGTCAATGGTAGGGTTGAGCCAGCATATTAGTAGAATAAGCGAAAGAATAAAAACCAACCAACCAAAAATCTTCAAAAACCGTAGTAGAAATTAATAGGTTTTTTTTTATCAAATGTATATTTCTTTTATTGTTGACATTTACATTGTTCATGTTCATAATGTCAACATTGCATTTGTATATTTTAAATTTTGCAGCCTCACATTTGGATGTATGTTATTTAACAGTATGCGAGGATATGCCAGAGGTGATAGTTTCTGCTGATCCATGCACATCATTGCCTCACACAGTCTCTACTGACCAATGTACATCATTGTCTTGTTGATTATGCCCAAGGTAAATATAGTTACGAGAAAAATGAAGCGTAATTCAAAATTGATAGTCCAGAGACATAGACATGAAAATGACGATGGCAAACAATGGACAAATCAAACATTTAAAACAAAACAAATATGACCCTCCTAAAAATGGAAGTGAATTCTGGTGCTGCAGAAGTGGTAAGTTGTTACTGCATTTTGCAAGACATCATGTTGCTTGATGTTAATTTAATTTTATGGCTATAACAGCATAATAATTTAAAATGAAAAAAAAAGATGGAAGGAAAATGTGAAAACAGCTGAACACACAAATGAAATATTACAGTACAAACATGGGGAAAAAAAACATACAACAGTGACAAGAAACAAACATACATCAACTATGTAGAAACAGAATCCTGGACTTGGTACTTACTTGAACCAGCATATGGGTAGAATAAGTGAAAGAATAAGAACCAACCAAACCAACAATTGTCAAAAACCTAAGTACAAATTAATAGTTTGTTTTATCAAACTGTTTATTTTTTCCATTGTTGACATTTCATAATGACATTACATTTGTATATTTTAAATTTTGCAGCCTCACCTTTGGATGATACAGTATGCCAAGATATGCTAGAGGTGATAGTTTCTACTGACAAATGTACATCATTGCCTCAAGGAGATTCTACTGACTCATGTACATCATTGCCTCAAGGAGATTCTACTGACTCATGCACATCATTGCCTCACACAGAAAGTCTTGTTGATCAGCCTCAAGGTAATTTCTATTGACAGAAGTCTTTGTCTATCTATGAAGAAGTCTTCAACTTCCTTATATATGTGTGGCAGTATTGTACAACAGACCACTGCTGTGATCCAAATGAGACTTCATTAACTGGAACTAAAATTATTATCTCAAATATTTGGCCAAACCATGTTGTGTTGCATTACATTTCAAAACTTCACGGGAGCTATCTTTAAAGTAAAAATTACATTCTATCCTGTGGTGATAGATGTCTACAAACAATTAAAAAAATATTGGTACTAATAGTGAGTGTCTTTATTGATATATTTGATATTATTATTTTTCACATGTTAGCACCTCGTTTCTATCTTCATTGAGTCCAATTAACAAAAACTTGATAAATAGATTGCAGTTTTACCCATCATTCCATAGTTTTTGTGATGAACCAAATGAGATTTCAGGTACCAATAGGGAAAGTTTTATTGTAAAATGACCATTGTTGTTGGACAATGCCACCAGAATATGTTTAGCATCAGTTGCAGACTGTTGTTTCCTAGTATTAATTCCAAAAAAGTTGAAACTAATAGCGAAAGGAATAAGGGAAAGTCTGACTTCATTCTTACAGTGGCAGGAGATAATGGTGTAATCTAAAAGAGGTAACAAAACAGAATTAAAACAATAAGGTCCAAAGTTCTTGCTGCTTAACTACCTTTGAGCACATGCAGCTCATTTTCAAGCATTTTAAACTGGGGGTATTGGACTTTTCTGGTATGAAATTGCTTTTCTGAATATGAACTAATTTTTTTGTTCGTATTACAGATTTGATAGGTTTGACTGAAACTGAAGAAAAGGAGCCAATGGACAGAAGTGTTTCACCAGTCTATCCACACTCAAAAGGTATTATGGAACACATTACTTTGTATAAGCAGTAACACCCATGCACTGATTTTCTGTTGAAGTTTTAGTTCTAGTTTAAAGTCTCTTGCTACATGTGAACATCATTGAAGACACTGTAAATTGCTCTTTGAAATTGAGGAAGTAAATGTTTTTTGTTGAGTGTGTCATGTTGATACCAAGATTAAACATAGAAACAGCCACCATCTGCTAAGCTCACCTCATTACACAATTCATGAGGTGAGCTAAAAATAATATTGATTGCATTTTTTGTTACAAATGAGAAAAAGAAAGCAGAAAACATCATTAACGATGAACAACTTTAGTCAAACTTCACCAATTTACCAAAGAACTCCCTAACAAAAAAATATAAAACATAAACATTTGAAACAATAGGAACAATAGGAACTCATGATATCCAGACTGAGTCCCAGCACTAGCAAAAGCTAGCTGCAAGGTTTTTTGATACTCAAACCACTCATTTCTTCATCATATATTGATTTATTTTAAGTTGACTTTATAATATTTCACATAATTATTTATCCTTTTTATAGAACAAGGAGATGTACGCATGATACATCTAGAAGATGTTGAATGGGAAGAAAAAGATTCAATGAAGTCACCAGGTAAACATAAAGTTAGAAAAACCTGAAAAAGAAAACAGCTATTTTACCAATGTTAGTTGATCAGTGATAAGGCCTTCTTGAAGGTGCTTAATGAGTAAATGCTCATCATGAAAGGCATCTTAGTTTACTTCAAGATGAAGAAAAACATTAATGGAATTTTTACCGTGTTTCAAGTTCATGTTGTCCATATTTATTTCATAATAACAATTCAACACTATTTTGATTTTATCTGTACTGATTAGGCATAAATTGCCCAAAAGGCCTTATACAGAAACTAAATACACAGTCAAATCAGTATTTTATTTTTTCAAGCTATTAAACTTCAGTATGTGCCATTGCTTCATTTTTAAATTTTCAAAATCTACCAGAAAGCTAAAGTAAAGCCAGTTGTTTGCTTTGAAGGCATTAACATGTATTAATTGTTATCTTATTTAGTTTTGTTTTAAATTTTATCTTCGTATAGATTTGAAACTTTCATCCAATCAACTTCTATTTGTGATTGTATAAAAATACAGAATGTTATCCCTGTAGATATGCCAGACAGTCTATGGTTTAACATTAAATTTATTAATTTCAGCACAGATAAAAGGAAGAGGTGGCAAATTCATAATAAAGACTGAGGGCACTCCAGAACAGTTGGCTAAAAGGGAAAAAGATAGAGAGAGGAAAAAAACAGAAAGGATGTGTGGCGTGTTCGACAGATTAGCAAAGCAATCCGTAGAAAAGGGTATTAAATTTTTCTGCGTCTTAGAAAAAGAAGATGGGGAGACCCATTACTGTGGAACAGATGAATTTTTGCAGAAGTTTAAAGAGAACATGCCGATTACTTTGTATCATCCTGATGACAACAAAATGAATGAAACTAAAAGTAATTCTTTAATTCAAAGATTTTACAAGACAGAAGCAAAAAAGGTTGCTGTTGGGCCATCACCATCAAAAGGCCCATCCCAGATGTCCCTTCTGCCTGGATTGGCATCAGCACAAAGAAGGGCATTGGAAGGTACTGTTCCTCAGTCAGAGGAGACCATTGCTCTGAGTGAACAGAATATTGTAAACATTAAGAAAAGAATTTTTGCAAGAAATAGAAAATCAAACATAAAAGATAGACTTGAAAAAGAAAAAGGTGAATCAAGTAGGGGAAGAGGAGGCAAACGAGGAAGGGGGAGGGGAAAGAGAAGAGGTAAAAGTAATTGATTTTTAGGCAATTCAACCCACTACTGTCGATTCATTCTATTTTGTTGGGTATAAATTTTCAATGGGTACAGTTAATTAATCAAGTAATGAAATGTATTTTTTGTTTACATCAATACTAGAATTATGTTAAAGCACCAATTCCCAGACAAATTTTAGTAACCCATAAATAGTATGTTTATGCCAATCCATGAAAATTGGTGCCCCCAAAAATGAATGAATTCACAGTATCCCTATCATTTTGGCATCCAAAGCTGTCATCAAGGATCAACTACCCTAAAAAGATCATGTATTGCTCATACTATGTTGACTGAAAATTATTACATTTAGTTGTTTAATTTTTTTGTTATATAAATATTCATTTACCACGTGTCAATTGTCTCAACATTATATACTCCCAATGATTTTGAAGTTCTTTACAATTGTTATATTACATTTCATTAATATTTTTTGAAGTTTTTATAATTGTTATTTTCTATTTATCTTGAAGTTTTTAGAATTGTTTTATTGAATTTTTCATGTGTTTTTGACTTAGTTTTTACAACTCTGTATATTTCATTGTGTTTTATAATATTGTACATGTTGTAGATAATTGTATGCATTTTGTCCAAATAATAAGTTTATGAAATTTAAAGTTTGAGTGATTTTATTGAATCAGTAAAACCCTGAGAATTGGTGTAATTATTGTTTAAACATTTGGCAATGATAAAATGACATGAAACATTTGAAATGACATGAAAATGAATCATAACATTAAATAAAAGCAGTTACATGATATAGGGCATTTTGTGGAATATTCTTACTTTGGTCATTGACCCAAAAATTTAAACAAATCAGAAATGTGCAAAGTTTGAGGAATATCTATATTTGGGATTTAAAATCATTATTCTTATGCAACTCAAATTGGATAACACTCAAATTTTCAGGCAGTAAAATCCAGGATTTACCAGCAGACCCTGAACGGGCAGACGCACAACAGACATCTGGCATTATTGATAGGAATTGCATTAGAATAGGAATAACCAAAATGTATTTAAGGATTTTAGAGGGATAAATCGATCTTCGATTTACCTCTTCAAATCCTAAAATACAGTATAGTTATTACTTAAATTAAATTGATATTTTCTTTATTTCTTTTGAAAACCCTTCAATTTATGATCTAATATGAAAATATTGTCCCATAATTTTATTTCATATATTTAACATAGCCTAACAGTGTTTTTGTGTAGAAATATGTTCTGAAATTTTATTTTCTCAACCATAAGACTGTTAATAATTCTATTGTATTTAGAATTATATGCAAATACTAGTAAAATGTATAATTATAGAATCAGACATAAAAACATTTTGAATGCTTTGTTTTGTTTAAATTTGGATCATAAAGATAATATTTTTCAAATATCATTAATAATTGTATTGTTATTCTACAATTGAACATATCTGTTTTGAATACTTGTTACATGTGGCAAAGTTAGACTATATTTCATATCAATTAAACAAGTAATACATATTTTGGTGTTTCATATTGTTTGGCCACTGAAAGTCATTCAATGTGCTTCAGGCATAGATTCTAGCATCAAGTTCATCATAGGGAACATTTTCTTCAAGGACATGCATGCTAGCCTCAAATTGTCCAGGATTAATGTCTATCAAATAATCACATTTGATCTCTGCTCCGCCACCCTGTCTGTCAAATCTGTATGGTGGTAATCTTCTCCTGAATCTATCTTCACTGGGAGGATTTGTGGTTTGTTGTAGCATGCCTGTGACTTGACACTTTATTCGAGAAGCTAGATTACTCTGAAGGAGTTGTCGAAAAGCTCTACACAAATTTGCTGGAACACGCCCAATCTGCTGTCCTGAAAAAATTATAAAAAAATAAGCCACTAGCTGAGCATTGTCTAGGGACATGTAACAGACTATGACATCCATTTTCAATTGTATCAACTTAAATTAATTCATTTCATCATCTACATGATCTATTTGGAAATACTGCAAGACATTCAATAATAAAGATACAGTGTTACCAGGCTTGCAAAGTCTCTATGCTGAACTGCATTTAAAATTTGCACATTACAATCATGACAGTTAAACTAAGTGTAAACTTTTTATTTCATCCAAAGAACACCAAATAATAATTGGAACATTTGCCAATGATACAAAGAGATAATGTAGTTGCAAAATAATGAGATAAGGGATAATAGCACATGAGACAATTCCTATAACCGGTAAATACATGTTTAATACTGCAACTGAAGGAAGCTTTTATTGTCGTTCTTAATCTTGAAGTCACCATGGTCCTTCAACCATTAAATTGTGGTAATATCAATTTTCCTTAACCATGTTAACCATCAGAATTGAAAAGGTAGGGCAGAACCAGTGGGCAGAACTTGCAAAGACCCTTCACTGGAAGGGATTGAGAAGGTAGATATATTCAAAAATTCTTCGATGCCAGACCATTTTTGTTCGAACTATTAACACAAAAAAAATAATAATGTAGTGACAAAACTTTAATACCCAGGTTCAAGACAGCAGCAACAGTATGACAACTGATACTGTGTTACAGATCCAAAGACCATCATATTCACCATCATGCAAAATATCAATCTTATGTGCCATACTTTTTACAGATACTCAACTTAGGCAATCTGATAATATAGTTACAAGAGTAATCAAGTCTTTGTCAATTTGTTGATTAGATTTAACATGCCGACTCTGGCAGAAAAAGGTCTCATGACCACATGACTGGCATATACTGTCCAAAACTTATCACCATTCCAAATGTATTATTGTTGATATAAATGAAATTATCCATTTATTTTTGCAATGAAAAGTTCTATACTTAATGAGATGTGCCATCATTCTTTGTACAGATGTGACTCACATTTTTATGTCTAAGGTGAAAAAAAATGTACCTGCAATGTTCCTCACAATGTGTGATCTTGGATGGCCTAGACTTGTTTCAGCATTCCATAAATGTTGGGGAATATCTTCTAGATCTGGCATCACTACTTTCATAGCATTTTCATCAAACAAGTTTCCATGCTCAACCTGCACCATCAGGTCTATATCTTGATGAGGCCTTATTCGAAATGCATGATAGCCTTTTATGCTCCATTCCACCTTGACTCTCCGATTGATCATGACATTATCATTATTATCCGTATTCATCATGTTCATCATCAAAAATGATCATTGTCATCACTTTTTGATTAACAGGATGGAAACCCCTTCCTTAAAAGACAGGGATGGAAATACCATCCAAATGACCTGCATGATGGATGGAAAACCATCCAAATATCAACGGATGGGAAATCCATCCTGTTGTTAGGATGGATATTCCATCCTGAAAGGTGAAATTAGAGATTGGATGGTTTTGTGTCCAACTCCTGACTGTTAGGTTGAAGGTTAAATATATGTTAAATTTAATGGCTGCCAGAGTATGCCTCGTGAATATAAATTGCCGAAAGTAAGTGTTTACATGGTAGTTTTTTT
>MJUU01068834.1:21724-38886 GCA_002080025.1 Modiolus philippinarum
CTACCATTGCCCAACATAACTGTGCTTTTCCTAAGGCTTCATTCCACTGGTATAATTCAGCATACATGTCAAATTTGACATCAAATGAGACCAAGTCTTAATTTTTATCTGTCCCATCAAATTTTAGGCTTTGTGGCATTGCCATTGATTTACTTGACCTAGTTGGTTGTTGATTCATATAAGCCAATGGGTTTATATTCAGCTGAATGATTTGATATTGGTACATGGTTGGGTTTGCATATTGATTTTGTACCGGAATCTGTGGCATAGGCATATTTGATTGCGAGTACGTGTTCGGAAATGGCGGGTATGGTGTTGGACCAATCTGAGTGTTCATACATGTACCAGTATTATTTACCTGGGGTATTACAGGTACTGCCTGATGTTGATTGTTACTATATATAGGCATAGACTGACTGTTTACTTAACCAGGGTCACTCATAAAATTGACCTTTTTGTCACCTATGTTCACTGCTCCATGCAGTTTTTGGAGTTACAGGGATCAACCCTTCAGTGTTCCCGTGAGTACGGGCAATTTTAGTGGCAATTTTAGTGGCAATTTTTCTTTTCGTCAAAGGTTTTGCTGTGTTTGTACTCTTTCGCTGAAATGTTTCCACATTTGCATTATCCAGGGTGTACTTAAGACTTCAGTGTCTCACTTTTTTCTCACTTGCACAATCCCGTTTCACTTGTACTTTTTCCTTGCTTGTCGTAAAAGGATATGTATCAGATAAATATTCTTGTTTTTCCATTGCAGGTTCACTTTTAACTCTACGATCACCCATATCTAGTGACAAGTTTGAATAAGCATTTTCCAACTCATTAATCAATTAACTTCTACATTTTGTGACGTCATGTTCTCAACCACAGAAGTCAATTTCTCATTATCGTAATTATAATACTCCTCATTTTCAGATTCACTCTCCTCATCTTCGTCTTCATGCTCAAACTCGAGTTCACTCATTGGAGTATAATCTTTGTACTCATTCACCATCTCCATTTTAACATAGGGCATTGTTGTCAATAACTCAGGTGTAATTTCTCATGTCCCATATTCTCGTAGCCGTAGCTCTACCTACTGTAGGGATACTTAATAACTTATTATAAGCACATATATTAATGTGAATCTTTTCTCTACTCTTGCCCGTCGCAATTTTTCTCAGAATTCGTGATTTTTTTTGTGATGTGTTTCACTTTTGTGTGGTTTTTGTTTCTGTAGCAACGGAGAAAAGGGCAGGACTTGGTGTATATTTTACTCACTTACTGGGATAATGGTCGCTGCAAGCACCGTTTACCGATATACACACCACAAAATCACAAATCAGTAACTTTTTCCACGTCCTTGAACAGTCAAAAAATCCTCCAGCGCTGATTTTTTTAAAAATTGGACGATCTGCTTTGATCCAAAACTAGAGGCTCTCAAGAGCCTGTATTGCTCACCTGGTCCATGACTGGCATAAACTACAGCCTAAATTAACACAATGTTAAAGTGTCTCATTTTCTAGAAGTTTCAAAGGAGAAAATCTTTGAACGTGTTTTCCCCATTGGGTCCAATGTTAAACAATGGTCCCTGCTGGCGGCCATCTTGGACGAGGTGCAGACTTGTCAGACACAATTTTTTAAGAAGACCATTAAAGGCCTATTGTGACCAAGCTTGATTCCAACTGACCAAGTAGTTTCAGAGAAGAATGTCTTTGAATGTGTTTTTCCCATAGGGTCCAATGTTAAACTATGTCCCCCGCTGGCGGCCATCTTGGAATACATGCAGACTTACCAGACACATCCTTCGATAGGTACCGACTATGGACAGTTGTCAACAAGTATGGCTCCAATTGGGCAAGTAGATTCAGCAGTTTCCACGGTAATTTAAAGCCCCAATATCCATTACAACCCATTTCAGACCATCATTCAAGAAAAAATTTGGGCAGGGGTTCCCCTTACAATTCAGATAATGCATATTGCTAAAATCAAAACATTCCAAGTCTCCGTTGCCATAAAAAAATTTTGGCAGGGTTCCCCTTTATAATCTAGTTTAAACATATTTCTTATATTGTGAAGAAAACTATGAAGCACAATACAACAATCAAGCTTACATTGTAAGTTATACAGTTGAACTTCAGTCTCTGAAACTTGGTAGATGGAACACCACCAATATCTTGAACTGTATTTAAAAGTCTGATAATGTTTTACTATATTTCTTTGTTTGGCTTTTTTGACAAAAAACACTCTTGCTAAGGACCACTTTTGACACCAGTTTTGAAGTCAAAACATCATTTTGTAAATAGCGGGCAATGACATTTTGAAGTCACAACATCAATATCTAGTTGGTAACCAAATTTCATTGAAATCGGAAAATGTTAAATTTTCCCGCCTTTTTGAAAATAGCATTTGACGAACAATTTTTAACATCAGTTTTGAAGTTGCGACATCAATACCTATTTGGAAACCAAATTTCATTGAAATCGGACAACGTTGATTTTCCCGCCTTTCTTGGCGGCCATTTTGAAAATGGCGGTCAAAAAACAATTTTCAACACTGGTTTTGAAGCCGCAACATCAATATCTATTTGGAAACCAAATTTTATTGAAATTGAACAATGTTGAATTTTTGCCGACTTTTTTTTTGGCAGCCATTTTGAAAATGGCGGTCAAAGAACGATTTTCAACACCACTTTTGAAGTCAGCACAGCATGGCAAACATTTTTTCAATTTACACTTAACCTTCATCTTCTATAGTTCTGGAAATAAAGACGAAAAATATGAAAATTTTGAAAATTCTGTGAAAAAAGGGCAGTAACTCCTACAAGGGTTTTTGGATTTTCTCAAAAATTTCAGGGTGGGTAGATCTTGATATGCTGAACATTTTTGCATTTAAAGTTGACCTCTATCTGCTATAGTTTCTTTGATAAAAAATAAAAAATATTAAAATTTTGAAAAATTTCCTGAAAAGGGGCAATAACTCCAAAACTTGAAATCAGATTTTCTTCAAAATTGAAGGGCGGGTAGATCTTGGCATGATGATCACTTTTACCTCCATGTCAGATTTTGGATATCTGTAACGGTTTTCGAGTTATTTGCCAAAAACAGCAATTTACCTCTATGTGCTATTTTTAGTAACGGCAGCCATGTTGTTTGGTCCTCGGACTAATCGAACATTTTGAATCTTGATACCCTGGTAATGATTCAGACCAAGTTTGGTTAAAATTGGCCTGGTGGTTTCAGAGGAGAAGATTTTTGAAAAAGTTTAAGACGGACGGACACCGACGGATGCCAAGTGATGGCAATAGCTCACATGGCCTTATAGGCCAGGTGAGCTAAAAAGTGGAAATCTACTCAGAACTGGACGGCTCGAGCCGCCATTTATGGTGGTACCAAGCAGGGCAAGGACTCACAAGGCTGTTATACCAGTAAAAAATTTAAGATTCAATCAGGATGAAGAGGATTTAATCTGGGGATATTTTCTAACCTACCATTACCTCACGTGGAATATTCTGGAAACTCTCCGTTGTCCTCGGGATTCTTCGAAGGTTTCAGGATGGCCTCTGTACTCTTCATAGGCAAGGGGTTTGACCTAATACCTTATAATACCTAACACCACAACACATAGAAATTTATATAAAGTGCCTTCAAAGGGTCCCAGATCAACTTCTCTGGAACAGCCCTTATCTATGTTTGACCAAAACAAAATCTAGCTACAGTGGATCTTGAACTATATACACAAAGAAGTATCACTATAACTTTCCGATGAAATTAACTGCTGAAAATTAATGTTGTCAATCCAACTTTTGACCAACAAAAAATTTCACACAATGCATTTTTAATTTTTCAAAACTTGTTGATGTTCACTGCAGATTCATACAATTGTGTTAAAAAATGAAAGTTCAAACATAGCTGAAATTTCACGTCATTCACATTTTTTTTTCTTATTTTTTCTTTTAATTAACACAATACCTACCTTAGAATTAAACCATAGCAAGTGCAGGTCTTAATTTGTCCTGTTCTCCTCTGAGAGTTATAGTCTCACTGGTATCGTCCATCGATGGAACTTCGACTGATACTCCACACTCCTTCAATATCTCATGTATACCACTATACCTTGGTCCAATGATGTATTTGTGCTGAGTCTTCCTCACTTCAACTGACACTGTCTGACATTTTCTTTTTTGAAAAATATACAAATGTATTGCTTAAAAAATGTAAAAGGGAAAATAATCAAGAGTTCCTTTGTCTACGACTTAGGTAGCTCCAAATAAAAAGTAACTCTTGCAAATCATTCAATAACACTGGTTTTTTTAAACTTGTACAAATATTGTTGATTTAGAAATTTTACACAAACTCAAACTGTGGCAGTGATCACACTTGCAATATGTTTTCCAAATTGATTTACTTCATTTAAGAGCAGAAAATTATTCATTAGTCTTCTTTGGAAAATCTCTATTATCACTGAACAGTTTGGGCATTATCGGTGTGTCAGTTCAAATCTCTATCCCTTTGGTAGTCTATATCTTTTGATCATTCTCTCTATATGTATGGGCGGCCAAACGGGCAAAAAATGCAAAGTCAAAATCTAAAAAGACAAAACTGCAAATAAGATAAAACTGTTACATTTAAAGAATTAAAATTGAAAACTTAAAAGACTAATTTGTAACAAAAGAAACAAAAAAGTATAATCGAAAAGACAATAAACTGTGGACACAGGACATGTCTCGCCCGCCCCTGCATCGCCTTAATTTGCACATTGATCTACTGCAGCAGCAATAAAAATAAAATATAATCTTAATCTGTGTTTAAAATTTCCTTGGAAAAAAATGATGTAATCACTCATGCATGACTAAGAAGCCAGGGCCAACATCTGGGCGTGGAATCGGTATGAACTCCCCAAGATGCAACTGCATGTCAAATATCAAGTGCCTAGGACTACTGGTATTGGCTGTACAAACTGCCTGCTAAAAACTTTATGTGATCGTTCATGTGTTACTAAGGGGCCAGGGCCATAATCTAAGTAGGGATTTGAGTTGTACCCATAAGGATGCAACTGCACATCAAATACTATGGACCTACAATTAACATAAGCTTGTTAATTCACAATAGTTTACAAATTGTTGACGACGCCGCCGGAAACGCTATCCCTAAGTCTCGCCTCCGCGACTTTTCGTCGCGGGCGACACAAAAACGTCCTGCAAAAGACGAAATAGTAATGAAATACAAATGTGTAAAATAAAGGACAGTTTGTCAGAAAAGACAGATGGCGCTTTGATTGAATAGATAACAGAGCAAGCCATGTTGAAGGTTATAGGTCAAGAGGTTAGACTGACCGCTGCGGATGTAAAACTGATTATATATATATATATTTATGATCCATAAGATCATTAAAGATCACTGATTACCTTTTTCTTATCACAGAAGATATCACTGGTATATTAGAAGGGGAGAGGGGGTCTCATCCCGTTCCCCGCTTTTAAAATCAAGATCGAAATATCGTGTATAATTTAAGAGAGAAAAAAATCCCGGTAATTTTTTTTCCTTTTTTTTCTTTTTTTTACATTTAAAGTTATGGCGGGTTTCCTGGCTCTTTAACATATTATATTTGCAATTCTTCAATGAACATACCAATATTCCTAAAGTAACACATGAAACAAGTCCTTCTAAACTCCTGTCTTTTATTTGCCAATCAACCAATCAAGATTCTATAGAAATTCTATTGTATACCAATTTGTACTGCCTGAAGGGTTTACCTTGATACTCCAGTAATGACAAATTGGTATACAAAAGAATTCTATAGAATCTTGATTGGTTGATTGACAAAGAAAAGATAGGAGTTTTGAAGGGGTTGTTATAGGTGTTACTTGAGGAATATTGGTATGTTCATTGAAGAATTGCAAATATAATATGTTATTGAGCAAGGAAATCCGCCATAAGAAGTGGATAATTCAAAGGCATAAGGTATGTAAGTGAATGAACCCTTCAATTCTGATTCATGTATAATCGATTTTGATGAAGTTTGTGTTTATATCTATTCAAGAAAAATAAAAATACCAACATCGTTCATCCGGATTTAAGGCCTTAAATTTCACGGATTTCAATTGGTTAAAAAATGGTTATCCCGGCTTCCCGAAAGTTTGTTTGGTATATGGGCAGTTTGATCGGGGGGTTCCGATGGTTGCACCCCACTTTCCTTTAATTGCATGGGAATATATAACTTTATTTTTCAATTTAATGGCCGGATCCTCAGTTGCCCCCACCCTTTACAGTCACCCGTTTCATCATTCATGGACCATATGATTGTTTTTGATAGCTACTTAACAGTCTCTCAATTTTTAATAATAAATTATTTTTCTTTTTAATAATTTTTGTTTGTGTTTTTTTTTTCTATTTATGTTTTAGAATGTTAAATTCGTGCTATTGAGACGCAATTAAATGTATTGGAGAATACATTTAAAAATAGCAGCCAATCGAAATCATGGATGCGAGTTGAAAAGAAAAGCGACATCTGTCTTTTTTGACAAACTGTCTTTCCTGACAAACTGTCTTTTATTTTACAGTTTTGTTCCTTGTAGAACCTTTTTGTCTTTTTCATTACGATTTTGTTTCTTTTGTTACTAACTTGTCTTTTATTTTTACATTTTCATCTTTTTACATTAGGCCATACAAAAATAATGATTAGATTCTCAGGCCATTTTTTTGAAAAAATGATGAGGCAGGGAGGGGGAAGATTTTTATTTTTATTGGTTCAAAATCATGATGAGGCATCTTTTTACATTACTAAAATGCCTAAAAAGTGATGAGGCAGGTGATTTTAATTTTTTTTTATTTGAAGCTTGAATAAAAAAGTAAAATTAGTTCCCCAAAAAGAGATGAGGCAGGGGCCTGAGAAGCTAATGTATTTTTTTATTTTGCCTTAGACATTTTTATATTTTATGCATTTCTGTCTTTTTCGTGTTTTCTTTGTATTTTTTGCCCGTTTGATCGCCCATATATATGTGTAACTATTGTATACATTAATCATGGTCAGACTTGGGGTCAATTACTTTGAAATGTAATTGATTAAATTACAATTACATTTCAAATTTCCTCAATTAAATTACAATTACACCATTTTCTTTGCTGTAATTAATTAGATTACAATAACTTTAGGAAAGTTATTAATTAAATTACAATGATTCATGGTTAAACAGCAATTTACAATACACAAACCAATTTTCATGAATTCACATTTCTTTTCCATATAAATCTTCCATGATTTGATCTCTACATTTTGCAACATCATCTTTGTCACCAGATATTGCAATCATCCATCTGTATGTATGCTCGGTGGGGGTACGTTTATTTTGGCACCTGTTTCTTTCATCAGTCTATCAACATTTTCATTTTTGGGTCCACATATGAAGGGGTGATACATCTTTGGCACTGGTAGTCTCTCAAATGCTAGTTTGGCCTAAAAATGTAAAACAGCACAGGGTAAGATTTTACTGCTCTCCCTATGGCAAGCGGCAATTAAAATCATTTAACAGCAAGTTAAATTTGATGCTGACCTGCCCGCTTGTCCAGGTGAAATTGCATTTATCTGCAAGTTCAACTGTGAATGAGGGAGGGCAAGTTGATTCTAGGTAGGGCAAGTAATATTTCTTCTTAGAATAGTGTTTAATGAAAAAAAAAACTAATCAAAAGCAGATTGTCTGTCAGACTCTAAACTTTAGACATACTGTGTAAAAATAACCACAAACTTATTAGCTGTTTATGGCTATATAAACTAGGATCATAATATTTGTTTTACAATAATTACTTATCAATGCATATAATTTCATTTTTCAAAAACTCAAGTCCTCATATATATTCACTTTGTACAGTATTTGGGATAAGATATGGTCTTTTCCAGCTATATTATCAAGTTTCATGTGTTTTTGTTTTGTTTTCATAAATCAGGAAATTAAAATGTTCTTTTTGAGTATTTCAAAGGAATTTCAAGGACCTTTTCCAAATTTTAAGTACAATCCAGTCCTTGTTTTTCCAACTTCATTTTTTGAGTAATGCGGAAACACTGACTACATTCATGTATGATACTATTAAACACTCTGACAAATTATTTGATCTGAGTGAACTATTTATACAATTTTTACATTAAAGCCTACCTGTTCCTCAGATATACACTGAATTTCATGTCAAGCTCTTTCTATTCCCTCCTTGGTACCAGATAAATGTACGATATCTGATCCCTCATTAGGTTTTGGAATAGAGATTTTGGTTGAAGTACTCAATTCCAAATCCTGTAATTTTTGCCACTTTTCCCCAATATATATTTATGGCGTTCTCTTGGTATTTTCAGATTCAATGTTGCCTGAAATGATAAAATATACATATTTCACGATCATACAGTATCAAACCAAATTTTAATTTTCCACGAAAAATATGCAGCCGGATGGCAAAGTATCGATTTTCCCATTAAAACCACCTTTCTCATGACCAGAGAAACAAGTGGAGATAATTGATTAAAATATTACCGCCAGCTGGCGCTTTACAGACAAACAATTTGTTTATTTTACCTGTCTCTGGAAAACCCCTTATTTACTTACAATTCAATAAATATAGACGTAAAGATAATTTTCCACAAAACTTAATATATTTCTGAAGGTGTTTGGCAAAAAATGATTCCCAAATATCATAAAACTACTATGAACTTCCGCATCAAACTTGACCTCTCAAAACGTAAACAAATTTTGGCGACACGGAGGGTTAAAATTCTTTGTCGGAAAAGCTGACACAAATGCGTTACCACGTATGAATATACCTGAAAATGGGCGTGAACAAACTTTGATATATGCTTTATTAATAGGAAAATAGTCCCGACCGTTTCTCGTTTTGGTTACGGAGTTCTCTTTGTTTGAAAACATGCATTGATAATTAGATTTCTCCTCCCACTTTCGTAGATTTATAATATGTACATAAAGTTTACATGAAACACATATTTTTTAAGGTTCCATGATGCAACTAGAGTCTTAAAAAGTTGACCTTATCAACTTAGAAATATGAAATATATATTTTTTTTTTCGGTTTGGGATTTTTAAAACCACGTGTTGAGGCGTGGTCTTGTCGCCGTTCATCACCTATTTAGCATGCAATAATAAGTATTCACTTCTTTTGATATGTTTGTAAATATTTTACACGTTACCAATTGTCCGAAATCTTATTTTCTTTCGTATAATTTAACCTTTATCGTATCCTGTTAAATAATAGAAATGGCAACAATAATTATGACCAACCCCCCTTTTTCACCACTTGTGCATCAAACAGCTTGTACAATCGAGTGACCATTAATACAAGTTATGGAAAATGTTAATCTGGGACAGGAAAAACGATATTATATTTTAACTTTGAAATATTTCACGAATTAATTATTTAAAAGCCCATAATCGCACTTATGAAAACCAGGTCAAATTGAGGTCATGACTCGTCCTGATCTATTTTGAGATTGCCATTAATAATATGAAATGAAGATCCAATATTATTCCATGAAATTGAAAAGACATTTAATACTGTTATTAAATGAGAAACAAACATTTTCTTCGCTGTTTTATTATTATTTAAGCTTCAGTCAACATTACTTCCTGGTGCAGTTGAGATAACAATAATCACGTAATGCTAAAACATCACGAGGGGATTCCCCTTATTCGTCGGTTCGGAACGAAAAAGCTGACACAATTTCGTTATCCGCGATATATACCATTATTTCACGAATTGAAAGCTGGAGAATATTGAAATACAGCTTATACAAAAGGGATTTTTCGTTTCTAATTGTAACATTGAAGATATCAGCCTTTTTCTCTCGTCGGCAAACTAGGTCAGATGAAAACACGCTGAACTTTTTGTTAAATAGCAAAGAAACTAGATTTATTTAAGGCATTTTAGTGACATCAACAGAAACAGTAATAATGTGGGAGTGAAAGCGTTATACAACTTTAATTCTAAACATCGAAGATTTGTATTGTGTCAGGATTTTTGAACACGTGTCTGAGAAATGCTACTGAAACGCATTTTTCAATAAAAGTCACGTGACTCGGGTCATGAGAAACGCAGCCATTATAGACTTTGCCGTCCGGCTGATGTTAAATGATGTTTCATCTAGAAACAACATGCATATGTTAATTTCTTCTAAATTTGCTTCTTGAATGGGGGAATTCATGCACATTTAATATGTAGTGAGTTTAATTGATGTAAGCAACCATTCCATGTCAGCTCGAACTTACTCACTCACTTTAATTTTCTTTTAAATAGATATCTGGCATTATGCAACTCACTTCACTATGAAGACCTTTTTAATTTCATGCCAATTAATTAGTTTGTTTGTATCAGCAGGATACCCTGTCGATGGCCATACCCCTTCGAAGCCTTCATGTCAACCTTAGCTTTATCCTTGTCTGCAGGGTGTCTTACAACATGTATCTAATATTATGGAGGATTTCCCAGATGATTAACGTATTTTATTTTCAATTCTTCAATGAACACACCAATATTCCTCTAGTAACACCTTCAAAACTCCTTCTAAACAGAGATGAAAATGTGATTGATAGAAAAAAGCAGAAATCCACTAAACTGGAAGTAGGTATATGGTAAAAGAAACAAATATAATGGAGCAGCTTGGAAGCAAAAAAGCGGAAATCCGTGGATCCACGGAAAACTTTCATCCCTGCTAACCTTGTCTTTTGTCTGCTAATCAATTACTCAACTTTCTATAGAATTCTATTGTATACCAATTTGTCATCACTGGAGTATCAAGGTAAACCCCTTCAGGCAGTACAAATTAGTTTACAATAGAATTCTATAGAAAGTTGAGTAATTGATTAACAGACAAAAGACAGGAGTTTAGAAGGCGTTAATATTGGAATGTTCATAGCAGAATTGCAAATAAAATATGTCAATCATCTGGGAAATCCACCATAATTGACCAATCAAGAAATGATAAGGGTGAATAAGTTAAAACAAATCAAGCTTATAGTATCATAATGTTAAATGTAAGTCTGCAATAGTGCAGGAGTTAGATTTTGGCAGGAAAACCTTTTCTTTTCTAAGATATGGCCATTTGGACTTTCTTTGATATTGGAATAACTTAATAACAGTTGTGATTGCTATTGTTCAATTTTTGTTTTTATACAAATATTTTGGATGTATAATTACTGTCCTGCATCAAGACTCAACAATGATATTTGTGAATTGTTTGAACATTTCAGCTAGTGTTATATGTGCAACAATTTGGAAAGAAAGTATGTCCTTGATTTCGGCTTCAGTCACAAAACATTCAGCTTTTGGCATTGATCATGGATGTCCACAGACCTGCATTTATAGTTGGCATTAAACATTGCTTATTGATTGCTATCCAAAAGTGAGAGAAAAAAAATTTCATTATGAAAATTTAGAAAATGGCATTCTAAATAATATTAAAGACTTTAAAGGCTGTCTAGAAGATGTTGCATTTGGCGTAATAGGAAGGTTCGCCTTGACGTCACAGACTCAAAAAGGTAAATTTGGTTGGTAAGAAATCGTGATAATTGATTAGGGTCATAAAAATGTCATTTTCAATTCACTCATACGAAATTGTTAATTGAGATATTTTGATAATTCCTTTTGATGAAATTCTGGACTTAAACTTTTACAGGGTATTAATTTTTCAAATATATTTATTTTCAAAATCTATAAAATTAGCGTTTTTGTAAAGTATACAAATTTCGGCAATTTTGACATTTTTTAAAAATCACATAAACAATTTTCTACAAGAAATTTGTAAAAAGTAAATCGGCAGAAAAATATGAAAATCTTGAAGTTTATTACACATTTTACAGATCCAAAATCAGATGGGTAATAAATTAACAGCTGTGCCAAGTGGCATGATACGCCCGTCGTCACCTGTCAAAGCTTCAAGTGTTTATGGTAAGGGGATCTCGATTCAGAAGCACCTATAACTGCCTAATTAAGCTTGATATCTCTTTTAGAAATTAATCTGCAAAGTTTGAAGTGAGCTGATCAAGGTATTTATCAGTCAGAGCGTGACTTGTAAAAACTGCCTTAAAATTGAGGAACAAAGTCCCATAACTCTTGCAAGAAAAATCAAAATTGCACTAAAAAGTATACAGATCATTAGGCTATCATATCCAATACCTCTACAAAGTTTGAAGTGAATTGGCCAAAGGGTTGTCAAGTTAGAGCGTGACATGTAAAACATTGCCTTAAAATTGATGAATAAAGTCCCATAACTCTTGCAAGAAAAATCGAAATTTCATGAAAAAGTATACAGATCGTATGGCCATCATACTCAATACCTCTACAAAGTTTGAAGTAAATTGGCCTAAGGGTTGTCAAGTTAGAGCGTGACATGTGAAAAATTGTTTAAAGTTGACGAATAAAGTCTCATAACTCTTGCAAGAAAAATAGAAATTTCACGAAAAAGTATACAGATAGTGTGGCCATTGTACTTAATACCTCTACAAAGTTTTTAGTGAATTGGCCAAATGGTTGTCAAGTAAGAGCACGACATATGAAACGGACAGACAGACGGACGGACAGATGGACAGACAGACAGATGGATGGACATACAATCGGACATTGGTATACCATAATACGTTAATGACGGGCGTATAAAAAGTTACAAAAGATAAAAAATTCTACTACATTGTTAAAAAGTGGTCTTACTACGACTTTGCCAACCAAAAAATCTAATTTGCATATGTAAATTAGATTTTGTGACATCACTAATTCGATTCAGGAATCTTCCTGTAGCATCCTATTTGACTTTGCGCACTATCTTTAAAGCGATTTTGCAAATAGTGACAAATGGCATAGCAGACTTACTTGTGGCGATTTGATAATAGCATTGCAGACTTGCTTGTGGCGATTTTATAATTTAAATAGCATCGCAGAATTACTTGTGGTGATTTTATAAATGGTATTGCAGAATTTATAAATGGCATTCTTGATACTTTGCGGATTTATTTATTGCAATTTCTGCAAATTTCAATGCATTTATTGAGTGTGACTTGCGGATTTTTAAATTATAACTGCGAATCATATATTCCTTTATTTTCCAATTTGATATTGTTCTCCTTGTTGTGTGATGAGCTAAGCAATATGATCGGAAAGAAGTTTTACTCCTTGCTACAAATGGATACTTCAAATGTTCAGTTTCGTCAGGAAATATTGCAAATATTAAAGAACTTTGATAAAATTCATGATGATCCGTGTGGAAAAGATTATGCTGCTAACAAAGGTCAAAAAGTGAAATGTGAAGGAATATATAATAATATTGTAACAAACAGCTAGGGACAAACAAATAACCATAAAATTTTAAGCGAAGAAAAATGCAAAGGATATTTGGACATTTTGGATTTTGTTACACACCCTGGTACAGGCATTCCAGAAGAAATAATTGCAGAAACTGTTGACGGTGACAAATTAGTTTTTAAATCAACCTTTTTCAAATCTTCACTTAACAAAATTAATCTATGAGCAAATCCAAGTATTTTCAGTCATTTTTTTAAATTAGAAACTGGACATTTAGAGCAATCAAATGTTTTGGATTATCTATGTTATACTTTAAAATTTTATCAATTAGCAAGTGTTTGTGATTTACAATCAGTTTTCGAATCTGATCGCATGTATCGCAAATATCAATTTCAGTTGACTTTCTACTGGGGTTCTGAAGTCTCTGAACTTCATACCATGTATTTAAGACCTTTTTATAAAACTAATGAGGGAAGCAATCAGCAGTGTCCGTAAATGCCGGTGTGCGTACTGTAATTTTAAATAGCTTCCGGTTAAATATTGACACACAAAAACACGTAAAATAAGCAATTTTATTACGTATTTATCATTTAAATCATTATTTCTTCCTATTTGATAATTTTGATATATTTCTAAACAATGTTTATTTGATCCTTTCAGGTTTTACATACCTTCCGTACATTTTCTGTAATGAGGACATTTTACGTTATGTGACATTATGTACCTGTGTTCAGCAACATGTGTATGATTTGAGAATAAACAATTGAACTTTATTGAGTTATTGACTGCGACATACCATTGCTGCTACAGTAAAACCTCTCAGAACATTTGTATGCCAAGTTGATCCAAGTTGTGTGTATCAAGTTTGGATTCAAGGACACACGTCATTATATGTGCGAAAATTCGAAGAAAAACCTTGTGCATTTCATAACATATGGATATATTTAGTGTTTTGGATTTATTTCAAGCAAGCGTAAGTGATTTATAGACATTTATAAACTTTTCGACCTTGTATTTTGATTGACATTTTGTACACAAGGCACGATACCAAACGTTTGTAAAAATACAGTACAGGCCGTGTGATATTACGCACATACAGACGTTATCGGATGATCGTGT
The DNA here is from genome assembly GCA_002080025.1 of Modiolus philippinarum. Classification (NCBI taxonomy): domain Eukaryota; kingdom Metazoa; phylum Mollusca; class Bivalvia; order Mytilida; family Modiolidae; genus Modiolus; species Modiolus philippinarum. The sequence continues at coordinate 36,109 of MJUU01068834.1, forward strand.
GGTGTTACAGAACTGACTTGTCATGACGTTACATGAAGATTGTTTACAGTACAGACCCTTTGATGAACTGTTTCCAGAAACAGTGTGTGCATGTTTTAACGTTACAATTAACCAGTTTGAACTACAGTACTAACTATTTTGTCATTAAACTTTGTTCTTTGATGATTTATGAATAGTATATTGAACATTGCATCATGAATCATATGTCTTTGTTATGCATTTATTGATGTTTTATACATTTTCTCATGAGTATTGCATATTAATTTGGTTATGCCCTTTTGTACATCTTAGAATGATTATTATTGGTATTATTTTATGTTGTTAATCTAAATTGATGGCTATATAAAACTAGAGGCTCAGAGACTGAGCCTGTATCGCTCACCTGACAAAATGCTTCTATGCCATGCATGACCAAAAATGATCATGTTTTTTACCAATGGGGTAGGGTGTTTAGGTATGTTCTCAATTAACACCCGTGTGTTTTGTCTGATCCTATTGAAATGGGTAATTTTTGCAAAGGACTTTCTATACATTTAGTATAATTTGCTTTAATTGTTTTGTTTCATACTGGGATCCAATGTTAAACTATGTTCTGCGCTTGAGGCAATGTTTTTTTTATCTGTTGAAATGAAATGTGCAATTTTTGTAAAGTACCTTCAGTTATCATTCCTGTTTTGCTTCAGTGGTTTCAGAAGAATAGATGAAAATGTGATTTTCCCATAGGGTCCGATTATGTTCCGTGCTGGCAGCCATGTTTTCCAACAGACTGTAACGAAATGAGCAATCTTTGTTCAGGACTTTCTATTCATCCTTCCTGTCAAGTTTGGTTGAATTTGCTTCTGCAGTTAAAAAGGAGAAGATGAAAATGTAATACCCATCTCTAGATTTTCCATGGTGCCTGTGTTTTCCATGAAAAATGAAGAAATTTTCCATGGAATTCCATGGAAATCCATGGAATTCCATGGCATATTTTCCATGGGTCATGGAAAATAAAATCTTCAAAATAATTCCATGGAATTCCATGGAATTCCATGACAATGCCAATCTTTTTCCATGGAATTCTATGGAAACTTTCCATGCATGCATGGAAAGCTGAACTTAGAAAATTTTAGTCATGGAAATTGTCATGGAAGTAGGACTTAGTTTTATTTTCACATGGAAAATATTCAAAGTTGGACTTAGTTTATTTTTCACATGGAAAATATGGTCAATGTGAAAAATAAACTAAGTCCAATAGTGATGAATAATAATATCACAGTACATTTGTACAATGTTGAATTATATAGGAATTAATTAATTGGGCTAAAATAAATCTCCCTCAATATTTAAGAATGTTTGCAGACTGGAAGTTTACATAATATCATGACGCAGGGCCCTACAAACAAACAAGGCGTTTTACGCCTGAAAAATGAAATAGACACCTTGAAATGACAGGAACTTCGCATTTAGACGTGTTTTGAGGCTGAAAATATACAACCTAGCAGAAATATTTTACTTCAGGACATAAATTTGAACTTAACGATTTTTCTTGGCAGGAAGTTTGAACATAAATGTAAGTCACCTTAAAGCAAAGATTTAAGATATAATATAACTTTTAAAAATTTTGTGACCAGGAACTTTTTATTTAATTGTCATGAAACAGATTAAGGTGTAAAATTGGACTTTGAATTTTGAAAAACCAGCTTATTTTTTTAAATTTTAAGGGATGAAGGAAAGATTGAGGATTTTATTTGGAGACGGGTTACTTCTTGAACTTCTTCTACGGCAAGGTTAACCCAGATCTCACGGCTTGATTAGGATGTGATCATTCCGATATAGGCGGGATTGGCTGGACTTTGACATCACAGCACTGAAGTGTGCTTTTCTGTAACAAATGAAATCTTAGTGTGGCACTGGCAAGATCACAGCTTTGATCAGATCTCCTCACCCTCCTGAGATCTCGCCTAAATTAGTGTTGAATACATATATAGTCTGCATCTTGACATTCTGTTTTTAGTTGTCAAACATCACCCCCCCCCCTTTTCCCCACAATTTTTTTCATCATAAAACAAAAAATTATCCAAAGTGATTATGCAAATGTTGAATATGTGAACTAGCAGATAAGATATAAAAGTACCAAAATAGATTTTGCTAAATCTTCATTCTGGACATAACCTATGGCTGAACATGGTTAACCCGTTTACGTTGTGTGTAGCTGCTCAGTTTAGAACATTTAATTGCTTTCTAGGAAGAATAGAAACATCGTGGATAACGTTGTTGCTTAAATAAGCAAATCGTTATTTGGGGACCAGTTATAACTCCGTACTGTAACTGGACCTAGAGTAGATTCGTCAGAACCATGGATCGTCATTGTCAAAACGAAAGTGAAAGTAACTTGGGGAAGGTCAAATGCATTGGACATGCGCAGTAAAATGCATGCAACGAAAAGATAAGATGTTTTTGAAAATCAATTTCTACCAATGATTAAATTTGTACTATGAAAGAATCCATGAAATATTAATGTCTTGTTTGTTTATAAATCGCGTGTCTATTTAAAAATCAAGAGGTCAAATATGGTTCGTCGAATAATCCGAATGTCCATTGTATCAATAAATATGATTGGTCCATCGCTGCATCTTGTCCAATCAGCACCGACATTGCTCAACATCGTTGTAGGTCAGATTTGGCGCACATATGTTTAAATGGATGCTGACAGACGACAATTAAAATAGGTTTTCGTCACAGAGCTCGATCTGTTTCATTGAATCTTTTGTACAAAGGACAAAAGAAGATTGTTTT